>JACAXG010000217.1:910103-984611 GCA_018881555.1 Amblyornis subalaris | reverse complement strand
TGCCTCACTGACAGTAGAGACGAGGGACTCCATTTACTCGGTTTAAAGTCAAGACTGTTGAGAGCTGTGTGCTCACCTGAGTTTAGTTGCTGAGTATATAGAAAGAAAACAATGTTTTTTCCTAGAAGCCACTCTAATATAAACACACAGAGGGCAAAATGCTACTTAACCCTTAGAAGGGAAATTCTCACACATAAATATACTGCAAGCTGTGACATTGAAAACAAACCACAGCAACTGCTGAATTTGTTCTTCTGTTTCCCACACATTTCATGAAAGTATTCAAATAATGAGAATTCCACCCTAAACGTTTCTTCTAAAAATCTTCCTCCAGCTGAAGTGATACTCCTTCTGGAAGGAAAGACAAATCAACAAAGCCTGATAATACAATCAGTGCTTTGCAACTTGCCAACCTTTCAAAGGCAAATAAAACAAAATTAAATAGCTTTCAATCTGCTTTTAGCATCCAAAGGTGGTGTGTGCACAATTTTCAAACACCAATTACAGTGTATACTTAGATCAAACTCTAAAATATAAACTCATCTAAAAGAAATTAAAAGAGAACACTGGAATCAGCGTAATTATCATAATTCTGACATTCATATCAAGTATATGAATTGTATTCTAAATTTGAAAAACTGGATTTAACAAAATATATGAATCTAACAAGAACGCTTTTCTCTAAAAAACCTCAAAAGAATACACAACTATTCTACTTAAGTTTGTTTACATCATATTAAAACCTTAATTAGTATTGTTAAAATACTGTATAATCTAATAACTTTTAATTGTTTAATCAACATTTATATATGTTTTATAATTTTCTCCAAGTATTACTTTAGAATACTTGTGTTTTCACCCTGGTTGTCTCAGTGAGTAAAAAGGATTTTTCCTTAAATATAACTTAAATTCTTATTTGATTATAAGATCAGTTTTGTATACCCCTTCTCACAGCAAAGCATACAATTCCTAATTGGAATAATATACTAAGTAAATAGAAACAATTGAGCTTCATTACATCTTTGATTTCCCTGAGAAAACCAGATCAGTCCATAATATTTGAATGTTTATTCAAGTTATTATTGCAAAATTGTCTAATACTTGATATATTAACAAAGAATATGTAAAATAATAAACTTCACCAAAGAACAACACTGAACTAAGAAGAGTGAATGGAAGGGAAAGGAGTCACTGACCATCTACTGAACACCTCCAACCACTGCAACCCAGAGACTGACTCCACAAACTTTTCTTTGTTCCTGATTTGCATCTCATCTCTCTATAACTTCAAGACTCAGGGGTTGGGAAATATCCTAGTCTACATAGAGTGATAACAACACAAGTAAATTGATTTATTGAATTGCCCCCAACTACCATGGACACTCTCAATTCAATGTTTTATCTTATCATTATGATTCTTTGACATTATAATTTCTTTTTTTATTAGTTGTCCTGGAGTGACTTTATGATGCTATATATTCCAATCGCCTGCTTAATGAAAAGTATTAACTTTGTGCCTTTAAGCTGGCTCGATAAGCCAGGAGCTATGTTTTAGTTTTCTTCGAAGGGTATTTACATTATTTTACTTATCAACTTGCTATGTTATGGTTCTGAGAAGAGAACATCTAGGCAGTCACTTTCTATAGTTGAAGGCGAAGGGACACTTTTTTACCTTTACCTTTTTTTTTTCTTGTGAGCTTTCGCCCGGTTTTTACTCAGCTGAGGGATATTCAGACAGAGTTAAAATTTGCTTTTGGTTTTTTTTCCCTCCTCTGCTTGAGGCAAGGGAAGAAGACAGTTTCTTTTCCTGGGACTGTATTTTCTTTTTCTTCTTCCTTTGGAATTGTATAACAGACAACTGGGCTCTGTTCTACATACCATCTCTCCAGGGCCTACACCCCCCGGGCCTGGACAGGGCCTACTCCGTACTCAAGCAGCTAGCTAGAGACAGAGCAGAAGACCACACCTGCCAAGGACTCAGGACTTTGATTCATTCAGGTTATACTCCTCATGAGAGGTTTATTATCTAACATTATTCATTTTTATTTTTATTTTCTTTTCCCTTCCCCTGGTGCCTGCGTACACCCCCCCAGCAGCTGGGTTTTGCTAAATAAACAGGTTTTTTTTTCACTTTCCTCTGAGAAAATTCTTAAGGGGAGGGGAAGGGAGTTTTGAACCCTCTCTTTTGCAGAGGAAGCTCTTCGAGTCTTCCTCCTAAGTTTGTCCAGACCGTGACAAACATATTTGGTGCATTGGCTGGGAAAGTGAAAAAAGCTGTGCTAATTACAATTTGGTTTTAATTACTGTGTATTGGGGTAAAGTAGTCACCATGTGGTTTAAGATACTAATGTTTCTCTGTTCTCTAGACCTATTTGAGGCAGTAATGCCTTTCTGGTCTTTAGGCCTGTTTGATTACCCACAGATAGCCCCAATTTTGTCCACGGCATGCAGTTTTTATAGAGCAGAGGCACGAATCCGGTTTGCTATGTTTCTTTGCTCGGTGATACTAATTTATAGAAAGTTCATAGAGGTACTGGGAGTTATTCAACATGTGTATGGTTTGTTGATTATGAGTCCTAGTCTCAGTTGCCTGGTCTGGGGGTTTTCAGAAATTGCACCCAGTTTGTTGGAGAAGTAGGAGGAGATGGGGTTTCCCAGCCTTTCATTTCCGTCTTTCCTTTTAAATTTGATATGTCACCTTTTGAGAATGTTCAGTTTCCCCCGAATGCTAAAGACACTGGTTTCCTGGTTTTCATGGTGCTTAATTTTGTAGGTTTACTCTATATGTTTTACTCCTCTCAAATTACACCTGATATGTCCAAAGGGGCTGATGAGACACCTGACCCAGGTGTGGAAATAAAGGCAGAGGGGCAGGCAGATAAATCAGCAGATACCCCAGTTACTCAGGCTGTAGCCGAACCAGACATAGGGCCTAAGCCAATGACAGTTGCTCCCATTACGAGAAGAAAGCACAAAACCAAAACTGATCGCCCAGTGAAGGATGATGATAGTGACGTGGGGGAAGGGCCCTCAAAACCAGCAACTGGCTCAGAACCAGAAATCATTATTGAGTCCATGTCTCTGAAGGACCTTCGTGGCCTAAGAAAGGATTACACCCGATGGTCTGATGAATCTATATTAAGTTGGTTAGTCCGTATTTGAGATGCTGCAGGCGATACTAAAATTTTGGATGGCACTGAAGCGAGGCATTTGGGATCCTTGTCACGTGATCCGGCTATCGATCAGGAGATGGTAGTGCCGCCTGACCCTCACAGTCTCTGGATGCGTCTCTCGGAAAGTGTGAGACAAAGATACCGTTGCCAAGATGATCTCTATTTGCAGCAAACCCCATGGAAGACCATGGAACAAGCGATTCAACGCTTGAGAGAACTGGCAGTGATAGAGATTATCTTCATAGAACACCCAAGACTTGGAATTAAGAACCCAGACTTGATAAGAGTGACACCAGTGATGTGGCTAAGACTCGTACGACTTGGGCCACAAGAATACTCTTCTGCTTTAGCAGCGATGGAGCCGGATGGGACCGTGCATGATATGTCGAAGAGGCTCTGAGCATATGAAGATGCCGTGCATGGCCCAACACATGCAAGAATTTCAGCTGTGGAAACACATCTGCAGAAAGTGGAAGATAAGATGGAGGAGAATCACAAGAAAATGGAAGATAAGATAGAGGGTAATTTCAAGGAACTCAAGGAGGAGATTAAAGAGGACCTTTTCCAAATCTCAGCGGTACAGACCAGAGGTTCTTTTACCAGACGCAGACGTTTCCCACCTAGAGAGAAAGCGTACAGCTCACGAGGTGAGCTGTGGTTCTTCCTGTATGATCGTAGAGAAAACATGAGGAGGTGGCATAGACAACCTACCGCTGCTCTGGCGCGACGAGTGCGTGAATTAGAGGACAGCAAGACTCAAAAAAGAAGTTCCACCAGAAAGGAAGTAGCTTCTAACAAGGACTAAAGCGGCCCTACCTCTAGCCAGGTAGAGGCTAGGGATAACCATGTTTTTTGGACTGTGTGGATTCGTTGGCCTGGCACATCAGAACCACAAAAATATGAGGCCTTGGTCGACACTAATCCCATCGCGATATGTGGGGGCAGAATGTGTCTCTATTGCTGGCGTGATGGGGAGATCACAGGATTTGACCCTAGTGGAAGCTGAGGTGAGCCTGACTGGAAGAGACTGGGAAAGACATCCCACTGTGACTGGCCCAGAGGCCTCATGCATTCTAGGCATAGACTTCCTCCGAAGTGGGTATTTCAAAGACCCGAAAGGACTCAGGTGGGCATTTGGGATAGCTGCTGTAGAGAGAGGGCATTAAGCAACTGAATACTTTGCCTCGACTATCAGAGAACCCATCTGCAGTAGGCCTTCTAAAGGGAGAAGAACAACGAGTACCAATTGCCACCTCAACAGTGCATCGCCGACAGTACTGGACAGCTCAAGATGCTGTGATTCCCATCCACAAGATGATCCGTAAGCTGGAGAGCCAAGGGGTGGTCAGCAAAACCCACTCACTGTTCAACAGTCCCATTTGGCCTGTGCGCGCAAATCTGAAGGAGAATGGAGATTGACTGTGGACTACTGTGCCTTGAATGAAGCGACTCCACCACTGAGCACTGCTGTGCCAGACATGTTGGAGCTCCAGCTCCAGCTGGAGTCCAAGGCAGCAAAGTAGTATGCCACTATTGACATTGCCAATGCATTTTTCTCCATTCCTTTGGCAGCAGAGTGCAGGCCTCAGTTTGCCTTCACCTGGAGGGGCGTGCAATACACCTGGAACCGACTGCCCCAGGGGTGGAAGCACAGTCCCACCATCTGCCATGGGCTGATCCAGACTGCACTGGAAAAGGGTGATGCCCCAGAACATCTGCAGTACATCGACGACATCATTGTGTGAGGGAACACGGCAGCAGAAGTGTTTGAGAAGGGAGAGAAAATCATCCAGATTCTCCTGAAAGCCAGTTTCGCCATCAAGAAGAACAAAGTCAAGGGAGCTGCTCGAGAGATCCAGTTCCTGGGAGTAAAGTGGCAAGATGGACGACGTCAGATTCCCATTGAGGTCATCAATAAGATCACAGCCATGTCTCCACCAACCAACAAGAAGGAAACGCAAGCTTTCCTAGGTGCCATAGGCTTTTGGAGAATGCATATTCCTGAGTACAGTCAGATTATAAGCCCTCTCTACTTGGTTACCCGCAAAAAGAGTGACTTCCATTGGGGCCCTGAACAGCAACAAGCCTTTGCCCAGATCAAGCAACAAATCACTCATGCAGTAGCCCTTGGCCCAGTCAGGACAGGACCAGAAGTGAAGAATGTGCTCTACTCTGCAGCCGGGAGTCATGGTCTGTCCTGGAGCCTTTGGCAGAAGGTGCCTGGCGAGACTCGAGGCCAACCTCTGGGATTCTGGAGCCAAAGCTACAGAGGGTCTGAAGCCGACTACACTCCAACAGAGAAGGAAATCTTGGCAGCCTATGAAGGAGTTCAAGCTTCCTCAGAGGTAATAGGCACTGAAGTACAACTCCTCCTGGCACCCCGACTACCGGTGCTGGGGTAGATGTTCAAAGCAAAGGTTCCCTCTACCCACCATGCCACAAATGCCACATGGAGCAAGTGGATTGCTCTCATCACACAGCGCGCCCATATTGGAAAACTGAAACGCCCTGGGATCTTGGAAATAATCACAAATTGGCCCGAAGGTGAAAACTTTGGTCTCACTGACGAAGAGGAGCACAGGAGACACGTGCTGAGGAAGCTCCACCATACAACCAACTGCCAGCAGAAGAAACACGCTACGCTCTTTTCACTGACGGTTCCTGTCGCATTGTAAGGATGAAGTGAAAGTGGAAAGCAGCCGTATGGAGCCCCACACGACAGGTTGCAGAAGCTACTGAGGGAGAAGGTGGATTGAGCCAACTTGCTGAACTCAAAGCCATTCAGTTAGCCTTGGACATTGCTGAAAGAGAGAAGTGGCCAAAGCTCTACCTCTACACTGATTCAGGGATGGTAGCCCATGCTCTGTGGGGTTGGCTGGAAAAGTGGAAAAAGACTAATTGGACGCATAGGGGAAAACCAATCTGGGCTGCTGAAGAGTGGCAAGACATCGCTGCCCGGGTAGAAAAGCTATCTGTGAAGATCCACCATGTAGATGCCCATGTCCCCAAGAGTAGGGCTAATGAGGAGCAGCAAAACAACGAGCAGGTAGATCAGGCTGCAAGGATAGAGGTGTCAAAGATAGATTTAGATTGGCAACATAAGGGAGAGTTGTTCCTAGCTCGATGGGCCAATGATGCCTCAGACCATCAAGGCAGAGATGCCACCTATAAGTGGGCACGAGACCGAGGGGTGGATCTAACCATGGATAGTATTTCTCAGGTTATCTATGATTGCGAGACGTGCACTGTGATTAAGCAGGTCAAGCAGATAAAGTCCCTGTGGTATGGTGAGTGGTGGTCCAAATACAAGTATGGGGAGGCCTGGCAGATTGATTACATCACACTGCCTCAAACATGCCAAGGTAAGCGCTATGTACTCACAATGGTAGAAGCTACCACGGGATGGTTGGAAACCTACCCAGTGCCTCATGCTACTGCCTGGAACACCATCCTGGGCCTTGAAAAGCAAGTCCTTTGGAGGCATGGTACCCCTGAGAGAATTGAGTCTGACAACAGGACTCATTTCAAGAACAACCTTATAAACACTTGGGCTAGGGAACATAGCATTGAGTGGGTGTACCATATCCCTTAACATGCACCAGCAGCAGGCAAAGTGGAGAGGTGCAATGGATTGCTAAAAACCACCTTAAAGGCACTGGGTGGGGGATCTTTCAAGAACTGGGAGCAGCACTTAGCGAAAGCCACCTGGTTAGTTAACACCCGAGGTTCCACCAACCAAGCAGGCCCTGCCCAATCTGAATCTCTGCATACAGTAGATGGAGATAAGGTCCCAGTACTACATGTTAGAGGACTGTTAGGAAAGACTGTTTGGATTACTTCTGCTTCGAGTACAGACAAACCCATCCGTGGGGTTGTCTTTGCTCAAGGACCAGGTCATATATGGTGGGTAATGCAGAGAGATGGAACAACACGTGTGCCACAGGGAGATCTAATGTTGAGTGAGAACTACATGTAAATACCACTGTTTGCTGAATGTCACTGCCATTATCTGTATATAGCTGTATATATGTGTATATATATATATGTACGTATAACTGTGTGTGTGTAGAGTTAGAAGATATATGTTAGTTTGGGCATTAAGCCGACGATATGGGATAAGGGGTGGATGTCCTGGAGTGACTTTATGATGCTATATATTCCAATCGCCTGCTTAATGAAAAGTATTAACTTTGTGTCTTTAAGCTGGCTCGAGAAGCCAGGAGCTGTTTTAGTTTTCTTCGAAGGATATTTACATTCTTTTACTTATCAACTCGCTATGTTATGGTTCTGAGAAGAGAACATCTCGGCTGTGGCCCTGCATTTTGCAGTTCTTCAGATGTGCAGTGTTTTTGGTTCAGCGAAATAGTTTCTCACGCACTTTTGTGTAAACACGAATTGTTGACCTAACGGCAAAGATTGTTATGAATTCCTAACCTATGTGATAGACATTATTACTAACCAGTGGACAGCAGGAGGTGGTACTCCCATCCTCCAATCCACGGTGAATTTGGAAAACATATAAATAAAATGAGGGCAGAGGCCAGCGCTCTCTTCCTCCTCTCTTCTTCCTCCCTTTTGGCCTCTGCCTGTTGGAGAACCCTGACAGCTGTGTCCGTGTGTTTATTCGAACCCGAGAACGACACTCGGCAGTCGCTTTCTATAGTTGAAGGCGAAGGGACGCTTTTTTACCTTTACCTTTTTTTTTTCTTGTGAGCTTTCGCCCGGTTTTTACTCAGCTGAGGGATATTCAGACAGAGTTAAAATTTGCTTTTGGTTTTTTTTCCCTCCTCTGCTTGAGGCAAGGGAAGAAGACAGTTTCTTTTCCTGGGACTGTATTTTCTTTTTCTTCTTCCTTTGGAATTGTATAACAGACAACTGGGCTCTGTTCTACATACCATCTCTCCAGGGCCTACACCCCCCGGGCCTGGACAGGGCCTACTCTGTACTCAAGCAGCTAGCTAGAGACAGAGCAGAAGACCACACCTGCCAAGGACTCAGGACTTTGATTCATTCAGGTTATCCTCCTCACGAGAGGTTTATTATCTAATATTATTCATTTTTATTTTTATTTTCTTTTCCCTTCCCCTGGTGCCTGCATGCACCCCCCCAGCAGCTGGGTTTTGCTAAATAAACAGGTTTTTTTTCACTTTCCTCCGAGAAATTCTTAAGGGGAGGGGAAGGGAGTTTTGAACCCTATCTTTTGCAGAGGAAGCTCTTCGAGTCTTCCTCCTAAGTTTGTTCAGACCGTGACATTAGTAAACATTTTGCATCTTGATATATATAATGTGTATCACAACACTTAAAATCCATAAATTGAAGAAACAGCAAGTGCTTCTTATCAAAATCAATAGCATATTTAGCACCTTTTTGAAGAAATAGTGAAGCTTAGGAGAGCAGTGTTTATCAAAACACACAACAATAGTGTGCACGTACATAGTGGATGCTTTTAATCATGGAGGCAAGAGGTACCTGTATTACCTCTCCATGAGGTAAAAGTCAAAGTAGCTGCAGTCAATGGCTGGATTGTGACCGAACCTTTCACCCCTGATACAGCAAAAAGCTTATCTACTTCCCCCATGGCTAAGTCAAGCCGGAATAGCTTGCCTTATGGTGAGTTGTGTCGGCTCAAAAACATCCTTAGCTAGCAACAAACATCCTCTGGGAATGGATGTAAAAGGATAAGCTAAAATTTGTGACTGACAAACACAGCACTTTTACCATCTATATAAGACCACTATAATTTTCATAAAATCAGAAATCTCTTACACACTCTCTGAGTGTGTGGAGAGTTCTCCTCGAAGTCAAGACGTCGGCTTTGAGTTACTCTTCTAGAAGTTGAGTGAAAGGAGACTTCTGTACACCACTATCCTTTGTGCRTAAGTTACATTGGCTCYTAATCTATACKATTTCKTTGCTAGCTGTAATATAGGTACCTTTATTGTGCACTGTCTTATATATGAACCTACTAGTAGTGTTTCTTTTGTTTATCCTCTGTAGTAAGAAGTCTGTTTAAAGTCTTATGTCTGTTTTTCCTGTGTCTATTCAATAAATAATGCATTTTGTAATAGACCTGATCAGTCATGATTAAGAACTTGTGAGCGAGAGTGATCTTGGGGTGCTGGTTGCCTCAATAAAGCTGCTGCCTACTGCCAGAAACCTGAGCAAAGGCAGAAGCCCGGTTTAAACTCTCCCATTCATAGAAATAGGTCCATGGCAGATGGTGCTGCTGTTTTTCCACCCCTGGGGCAGTCGGTTCCAGGGGTATTGGACACCCCTCCAGGTGAAAGCAAACTTTGACCTGCACTCTGCCACCAGAGGGATTGAGAAAAATGCATTAGCGATATCGATTGTGGCACTGTTTGGCTGCTTTTGACTCCAGCTCATATTGAAATTCCAACATGTCTGGTAGAGCAGCACTCAGAGGTGGTGTGACTTCATTCAGGCCCCGATAGTCTACTGTCAGCCTCCATTCCCCATTAGACTTTCGCACTGGCCATATGGGGCTGTTAAAGGGTGAGCGGATCCTGCTGATAACTCCTTGGTTCTCGTGTTGGCAAATTAGTTCATGGATCAGAGTTACAGAGTCTCGGTTGGTGCAATATTGTCACCGGTGCACTGTCCTTGTAGCAATTGGCACTTGCTGGTCTTCAACCTGCAGCAATCCTACAATGAAGAGATCATCTGAGAGGCCAGGCAGAGTGGATAACTGATCTTCTCTGTATTCACTGTAGCTACACCAAGAGCCCATCGATACCCTTTTGAATCCTTGAAGTACCGTCTCCTGAGGTAGTCGATGCCAAGGATACAAGGGGCCTCTGGGCCAGTCACAATGGGGTGCTTTTCCCATTTGTCCCTTGTTAAACTCACCTCAGCCTCTAATACAGACATCTCCTGGCATCCCCCGTCACTCCAGAGATCCAGATGGATTCCACACTCCTGTGCCTTGATGGCATCAGTGTACACTATGCACTGGTGTGGTGGTTTAGCAAGGGGAGCAGAGGAGGGGCAGCCTCGCTTGAGCTTTCTTTTGATTGGCTGAGAGCCTAAAGTTGATGGACAGGCTGATAGACCAATGGATAGCTGGTAACACCTCTGTGATTACATATTTTGAGCAAGGAGAAGCCAGAAGCGCCGCCATCTTCTGCTCCTCCGGCGGAGGGGTGGCGGCCCTCTGGGCTCTGGCCTGGGCCGTGGTCCCGCCTGCCCCAGCAGGCGGACGGCCAATAAAGCCGAGCCACCGGGAGAAGGACCCCCCAGCAGATTGCTAGCAGCCATAAAATCGCTGCGAGCAGCTGTGCAGCCTGCGTGAGTCCTGGCGCGGGGCTTTCCCACGCGGCCGCCGCGCCTTATGCTGAATTGGGCAGAAAGAACACCACGCTGCTGGCAATGGGAGATATGGCGAATATTTCCTTGCTGTGGACCCCAAATAAGATCAATCCTCCAGGTACAACTACAGATGTGGACTTTCTTCCAAGTTAAAGGGAACGGAAAGACGCGACTGTGCAGAGAGGAGAGCTAAAATGGAGGCGCCAAGGTCAGTGAGAGAGAGAAGAGATACACCGAACACTGGAACTGAGATTTCTCCTGCAAGCCTTGGTGAGAGCTAATACAACAAATTATTTCTCTATAATTCATTTGAAGTGCGTTTGGGGAGATGTGGAATCCATATTATAGCCTGAGAAAAGCTGCCCACACCAGGGCGTACGCATTGCTGAGGGTTTTGTGGAGATTGAAGAAAGAACTCTTATTTCCAGGCTGGGACTAGCACATCCTTAAAAAGACTCACCCCATGGACTCTCTTGTGACCCATGCTAGCTAGTTGTGAGAAGATTGCGAGTCGTGGGAGAGATACGATCACTGTTGCAGCTTTTCGGGTGGGAGTTGCTGTTGTGAGGTTTGGAAGCCTACAGCAGAAGAAACTTTTCCATAAGCATAAAGAAAGACTCTCAAAACCCCATGTTTGTTTTCCCTTGTGCGGTCAGTGGGAAGTGGGAGGTGTTGGGAAGAGAAAAGTATCTGAATGTTTGCCTTAATTTTCATTATTCTTTTTACTTTTAGTTCTATTAGTAATAAATCTTTTCATTGTTAAGCTTTGAGCCTGTTTTGCCTTGTAGTTTTTCCGTTTTCCTCAATAATCCATATTTCTCCATGAAAATAAATTCTAATTCCCCTTAAGAATAATCTTTCGTGGATGCGTTGGCATTTGTCCAGCGTAGAACCATGACAACCGGTATCTACTAAAGCTTTATACTTCTGTGGATCTGATGTGCCAGGTCATGGAATCCACACAGTCTAGTATACCCAGTCATCCCTTTCCTCCTCCTGGCCAAAGGCAGGGATTGTCTATTCCTGTTCCTGGTCAGAGTATTCACTGTCTCACCTTTGCGATGCCAGATCAGAAGTTCCCTTGACAGGGTTGAAGGAAATGAATTTAGTTCTTGTCTTGGAGTGATTTATTCTGATAGTCTATTCCATGATCCTCTGCCTCTGCCCCTGCCCCAAAGTGCTTCCTGTACCTTTAGAACCTGAGACTGGAGGAGTGTGGAGCCGGGTGGCGGGGAGGAGGTTTCCTGCTTTTTGCTTGGCGGGCGGTTTTGAAGGCTCGCTGCCCAAGCTTTCCTCAGCTCTGTGCAACACAGTTTTCTCTGCTTGGCTGACTTGGATTTTGGCCCAGGCAAAAAACTTTTCCCTTCCCTGACTTGAATAAACTGGAGTAGTGATCTTTTGGCTGCCGGGAGGTGAACTGAACAAGCTGCTTCTCCAAGATTGGCAGGAGCGGGACTGGCAGGAAGTGGAGCCACTCTCTTCCAGCCCAAGCCTCAGGGAGCCAAACTGGGGAGAGAGAGCACACCAAAAGGCCCCAGCCCAGCTGTTTCATCTGCCGTGACTGCCGTGGAAAAGAGGTCGACACCAGGTAGCCACTGGGTTTCCCCCCCCGCTGCTGGAACTGCCCCGTGGAAGTTCTACTTCCCTCAGCGTGAGAACCGGTGTGATCTTGGACTACGTGTTGGGAAAGGGCTATTCCTCCAACGTTGGCCCCATTCTCCAGACAATTTTTGTATCTTTGTTCCTCTGTGTGTGTGTGTGTGTAGAGAAGTGGGTTCTGACAGTCTAGTGCTTAAAAGTTATTTATTTTTTTCCCCCTGCCTTGCGGGTGGGCATTCTGTTTGTTAATAAACCATTTGGGGTTTTTTTTTTCACTTTCATCTATTAGTATTCATTCCCTATTGGTGGAAAGAGATTTTTGGAACCCTTTTGGAGAGGAGGATTCATTCCAGAGAGTCCTCTCTTAAATTTGTCTCAAAACGGAGACAGTTCTTTTATATCTGGGAGACCGCTGATTGTCCTCTTGTCTCTCTGTGGAAACTATGATGCCAGAGAGATTTTTTGCTTTTATGCTTTTTATATTAGTAGCATCTTCGTTTTATATTTTTATATATTAGTAACCCTATAATCCTATAATCTCTATCCTGTAACCTTGTATCCCTTTCCTATACACAAAATAGAACCAAGTTATCAGCCTTTAAGCATTCCAGAGTTGGACTTGATATCTGAAAAATGAAGCTATTTAAGTAAGCAGAGAACTTCCAATAGAAACTTGCCACAAGGAATAGTGTAACAAAATTCTGCTTTTCATTGGAAAATATTTCAAAACTATGTTACCCTATAATAGTAGAAGCACAGACTCTTTTACCCTTTTTGTACCCTTTTTACCTTTGTATAACTTAGACATGCTGGACCCCGCTTGGCAGGATTGGGCCCAAAGCCTGTGCAGTGGGGGGTCCCGGGGCTATCCCTGGGAAAGCTTTGCTTTCTCCAAATCCTTTAATAATTTTTTACTTTTTACCCTCTTATTCGGCCTCAGCCTTTATTTTTCAAACATATAAGGCATCAGATTTGGCACCCAACATGAGGCACGATTCCCCGAAAACTTCCCGGATTTTTTGAACCGTTTTTGTTTTTGTCTGCCAGCAAAAAGAAGTCACATGACTGATATGAACTGCCACGCTCCAGAGCAGGGAATCCAAGAACCACCAGAGGAAGAAAGAGAGGTAATAACACCAGGAGAAAGCAAATTTGTTAGTTGTTAGTGTGTTTGTTTGGTTAAGAGATCTCTTTTGTTTGATTCAGTGGTGTTTAGAGAACGGAATTGGATTTAGTGTAAATTTTGCCTGCTTTGTTACCCCGTCTCTAACACCAGTTGGTACAGTCCTTGGTTGGGGTTGGGGGAGGGAAGGAGCGGCTCAGCTGGGTAAGCCTGCATTTTCCCCAGTAACCCCAAAGTGCTGGTGGTGCAGAGGTAGTGCTGCCGCTTGAGAAACCCAAATGCCACGGTTTGAATCCCAGTGTGGCTCTAGTTAAAAAGCTTGCGGTTCTTTGTCGGTTTTGTGTTTTCTTTCTGCCTTTTCACGTAGCATAGCTTTCTTTAGTCCAAACCAGTGCTGGATGCTGCCTTGGGTCTGTAGTCTTGCTTTCTGTTAATCTGTTCTGTCTCCGCAGCTTTTTGCTTGTAAAAATGGGAAACATAGGTTGTGTTTGTTCAAGTGGAAGTGTAGATATACCTAAGAATTCCGCCTTAGACCTGGTTTTGAAACACTGGACTAACTTAACTGGGAAAAGTACTCCTCTTACAAAACCAGAGATTATAAGATTGTGTACTGCAATTTGGCCATCATATCACTCATCAGATGGAGAAATTTGGCCTCAGTTTGGGACGCTGGATGGTAGGCTGATATTAAAATTAACATCACGGCTTTGTTTAGAGGAAAGATGGGATGAGTTAAGATATGTGGAACCTTTCCTTCTACTTTCCACACGCCCTGAGATCCAAAACTCGAAAAAACAGTGTATATTGGCTTTAAAAGGGAGAGGTAGAAAAGATGAAAAGAAAGAAGTGACCTTTAAAACGGAGTATGAGTTGCCAGAAATAGACCAGATATCCCCCGCCATGAGGGACGGACAGGGAAGGGGGGAAGGGCCCTTCCTCCTCCCCGTCCCCTCCTCCTCCCCCTTCTCCGCCCAAATCGTCTGCTCCGTCCTCTTCCTCGGAACATTTGAGCAGGGAAGGAACAGAGACCCCTCCCCTGTTGTCCTCCCCACTGGTGAAGATAGAAAAGGAGCAGGACGACCCCTTCAATTGGTCTAATCCCCCCACACAGTTAGCCCAGCCCCTAATCCCAATCCCTGCTCCAAACCACGCCTCAGTCCCGCCTGTAGGGGCGGCACTGAGGGGTGGAGACCTGACTGCAGCCCAGCCCTCAGGGGAGGGACTGCAGCCCACAGCTCTGCCTTGGGAAAGCGACACAGCTGGCCCATCCCATGGGAGGAATGGCAAGGGAACATCCCACAGTGACATAAGGGGGGCAGGGAAAGGAAAAAAGAAAGGAAGGTCGCATCGCCACAGAGGAACCAATAGAGGGAAAGGGAAGCGACCTGTCAGCCAAGATCAGAGTGACACAGACAGCAGCACAGATGTGGACAGCAGTAGTACAACAGACAGTAGCAGTGATTCTGATTCTGATTCCTCTTCAGAAGAGTCTGATTCATCTCCCCTTCCTGAAAGAAAGGCTAAAGGAAAGGCTTCTCGATCCAAGAAAAGAAAAGGGAAGATAGCTAAAAAAGCCATAGAGGCCTCCAGTCCTGTAGCTAGAAGGACGAGATCCAGAAAGGGAAAAGAACCAATACTGCAAGCCCCATTGAGGGAAGCTTTGGGAAATCAGGGACCAGTTTATATCAAGGTCCCCTTTTCTCTGACAGAGCTACAAACCTGGAAAAATGCAGTTGGGAAATACAAAGAGGACCCTCAAAGGGTRRCTGAATTTGTRGAACARGCTATMAAAACYCAGTGTCYRGACTGGAATGATATGAACAGCATAATGAATGCTTTGCTAGACCAAACAGAGCGAGAAATGGTAAAAAGAACAATCATTTCAACTATTGAGGGCCAAATCATGGGTGGTGGTATTCGAGAGTCAGTTGGTGAAGTCTTTTCTTCAGACGACCCCAAGTGGAATCCAAATATTCCAGCAGACATGGAAAAGCTGAAGCGTTACCAAAACTGGATAGTATATGGAATGAAACATGCAACCCCCAAAGCTATAAATTGGTCCAAATTATATGAAGTAAAACAGGATGAAAACGAATCCCCAACAGATTTTTTAAATTGGCTAAGAGAAACTGCAAACAAATATACAAATATAGACCTGGAATCCCCTGAAGGAAAGGCTCACCTGGTTTACTTGTTTGTGGGTCAATCTTCAAATGATATAAGGAGAAAACTCCAAAAGATAGATGAGAAGCAGGATATAGCCAAATTGCTAGATGTAGCTTGGACAGCATACAGGAACAGAGAGCCAAGGGACAGACATCAGTACAATAAGAAAGATTCTAATGAGAGGTTGTCGCTCTGGTTTTTGTAGTTTCTCAATGTTTCTCACTTTTCTGGTAGAGTTCTCATGTATTTTCTATAAACATGGTTATGTTTTGATAATGTTCTCTTATTGTTTACATTCTATGGTGCTGGGTGGAAACGTTTGATGGATTTTTCCTTTGACCAGTGTGAATGAGAGGTGGCAACTTCACCCTCCAATTTACGGTGGTTTCTAAGAACATATAAATAAAAGAGTTGGGGTCGTCTTGGCCCCCTTCTTACCTTCTTCTTGCTCCTGTCTGACAGTGTCGAGTCCGTGTGGTTCTTTCGTGTCCAAGTGTGACAAGAGGTCACCTAAGAAATCAAGAAATAGTGCCTCTTCTTCTTTGGACAGCGACCAGTGTGATTTCTGCAAAAAGAAGGGACATTGGAAAAATGACTGTCCAATACTGAAGAAGAAGTCCCAGGGGCCAGCCCCTCAATTAGCAGTGAGCCAGGCATGAAGGGGACCAGAGGCTTCTACCCCAGCAGAGCCTCTGGTTATAGCTAAGCTGGGAAATGAGGAGGTTGAGTTTGTGGTAGATACTGGAGCAGCATATTCTGTATTAAATGCTTTAGAAGGGAAACTGAGTCAAGATACTGTAGATGTGGTTGGTGCAACAGGGATATGCGAAACAAGGCCTTTCTTCCAGCCTTTAAAATTCAAATTGGGAAAACATTGGGTAACACAGAAATTCCTCTATATGCCAAATTCCCCCAAACCCTTGTTGGGAAGGGACTTATTGGAAAAATTGAAAGTGGAAATTAAATACAAAAGGGGTGGGGAAATACAAGTTATAGTTCCTGAAACTAAATTTGTCAAGATAGCTGCACTTTTTATACAGGAACATGATGGAGAAATCCCCACAGAAGTTGAAAATGCTGCCATTCCAATAGTGTGGGCCAATGAAATCCCAGGAAGATCCAAATGAGCAGAGCCTGTGATTATCACACTTAAACCAGGAGCCACACCGGTAAGGCAAAAACAATACCTCTTAAAATTAGAGGGTCGCAGGGGATTAGCACCTATAATTGAGAAATTCCTTAAATTTGGGTTATTAGTGGAATGTGAATCTACGTATAATACACCCATCCTGCCGGTTAAAAAGGCTGATGGCAGGAGTTATCGATTAGTGCAGGATTTGAGAGCAATTAACAAGATAACAGATGATATACATCCAGTTGTAGCAAACCCACATACCCTTTTATCCACACTCACAGACGAACTGGCGTGGTTTACTGTTTTAGATCTGAAAGATGCCTTCTTCTGTATCCCTGTGCATAAAAATTGCCAATAACTTTTTGCTTTTGAGTGGGAAAATCCCGAGACTGGGAGAAAAAGTCAGCTAACTTGGACAAGGCTACCTCAGGGTTTTAAAAATAGCCCTACAATATTTGGAAAYCAACTTGCAAAGGAATTGGAAGACTGGAAAAGACAGGAACCAGAAGGGGTGATTCTTCAATATGTTGATGATATCATATTAGCTGCAAAATCACAATATAGCTGTATCCAGTTAACCATAAGCTTGCTAAACTTTTTGGGACTAAGTGGATACCGGGTCTCAAAAGCAAAAGCACAGGTTGCCAAAGAAGCAGTGATTTATCTGGGGCTTGAGATCTTTCGTGGTCATCGACAGCTCAGCAGAGAATGGAAGGAAGCCATCTGTCATCTTCCCAAGCCCCACACCGTGAGAGAAATGCAAGCTTTCCTGGGAATGGTAGGTTGGTGTCGCCTGTGGATACCAAATTATGGACTCCTAGTCAAACCTCTCTATGGAGCCCTAAAAGCAGCTGAAAAAGGAATTATCATATGGACAGAAAGTACAAGGGCTGCATTTAAACAACTGAAGCACTCTCTCATGTCGGCCCCTGCCCTAGGGTTGCCGGACTTAACTAAACCATTTGAACTTTTTACACGAGTGACTGAAGGTTGCCTTAGGGATACTGGCACAACATCTCGGAAACCAGCAAAGGGCTGTGGCCTATTTCTGAAAACAGCTGGACAATGTCAGCCAAGGGTGGCCTGGGTGCTTGAAAGCTGTGGCAGCAACTGTTATCCTAATCCAAGAGGCCAGRAAACTCACCCTGGGACAGCACATCGTAGTGTATGTACCCCATGCAGTAGCAGCTGTACTCCAATAAAAGGGGGGCCATTGGTTGTCTCCCAGCAGAATGCTCAAATATCAGGCTGTGTTGTGAGAAAAAGATTATGTTACCTGCTGCTTTTCCTGCCCTTGCCTGGATCCAGCCGGGCCCGCGGCCTCCTGGGTTCTCAGTCCACAGAAGCAGCAACGAATGGATTAACTGAGGTTTTCGGTCTCAGTCTGTTTGGTCTGACAGCTTTCACAGCAGGCAGTTTTATAAGGCAGCCCCGAAGGCAAAAGGATGAAAGAGATGGACCTCTGCAACTATATTCCGAGTTTTATTCCTCTGCCGATGAGGCAGGGTGAACAAATCTTGAAGGGGAGTTAGCAGAGAGACAGTTTTTCGCTCTGTCTCTGCCGCTTTAAGGGGTAGGGATAACAGAGTGTAACCAATCAGAGTAGAGATACATGAGAGAAAACCAATGAAACATCTCAGGGGAGGAACAAATTTAAACTGACTAATAACAATATAGTTGGAGGGAATTTCAAATCAAGCCAACCTGTGGTAAAGCTTAAGGTTCTGTGACGAAGGAGAAAGCATAAAGTGAGTGACATCTAAGGAATATTGCTATGTGGCAGACTGCTCTTTTGATAACCCGGGCTGCAGCACAGCAGCAGTTACCCTAAAAACAACTTCTGTTGTTAACCCTGCCATGTTTCTGTCCTCAACCTCAATTAAAAATCTGCCTGAACATGACTGTTTGCAAACAATTGAAGAAGTTTATTCCAGCAGACCAGACCTGAAGGACATGCCCTTAGAAAATCCAGACTGGGAGCTGTTTACAGACGGGAGCAGCTTCATGAGAAATGGTAAGAGAATGACAGGTTATGCAGTGACAACCCAGGACAAGGTGATCGAGGCAAAGGCCCTGCCAGCAGATGTGTCATTGCAGAAAGCTGAACTAATTGCACTGACGAGGGCCCTGGAACTGAGCGAAGGAAAGAAGGTAAACATATGGACAGACTCCAAATATGCTTTTAATGTTGTCCATGCCCATGGAGCCACCTGGAAGGAGAGAGGACTGTTGAACGCTCAAGGTAATGAAATCAAACATGCTGAACAGATCCTTGCCCTCTTGGAGAGCATCAAGAAACCTACAGAAGTAGCTATCATGCATTATAAGGGTCACCAGAAAGGGAAAACCACTCCAGAATTGGGAAATAATTTTGCTGATAAAGCAGCAAAAGGGGCTGCAGAAAAAGGCATCCTAGCAGTAATACCAAAGAAAGAAATAGACTTGTCAGGGTATAGTCCAAAGTATGACCAAGCAGATCACAAATTAATTAAATTTCTTAAAGCTGAAATCAAAGAAAGTGGGTGGGCTGTCATACCAGTAGGGCAAGTTGTAGTTCCACCCTTGGTCCTTCGGGAAATAGTTCAGCAAGAACATGAGAGCACCCATTGGGGAACTGAAAACCTTTTGAAACACCTGAGAAAGGTAGTGATAGGAAAAGGAATGACCGATATCGTACAATCTGTAACAAGCAAATGCGAGGTTTGTAGCCGCAATAACCCCAACACTACCAAAAGAGTTGTGTTAGGAGTCACAAAGGCAGGGGATCTTCCTGGAGATTACTGGCAAATAGATTTTGCGGAGTTACCACGCAAAGAGGGATACAGGTACATACTCGTACTTGTGGACTCATTCAGTGGCTGGCCTGAAGCCTACCCCTGTTGCACTAACACAGCTAAAAAGGTCGTGAAGGTTTTACTTAATCATATAATTCCAAGATTTGGGGTTCCTCTGGGAATGTCATCAGACGGGACCCAACTTTATTGCAACAGTAGTTGGGGAAGTTAGTCGAATTTTGGGAATTACTTGGGATCTACATACACCATATAGACCCCAAGCAAGTGGTAAAGTTGAGCGTATGAACGGGACTCTAAAAACACAAATTAGTAAAATCTGTCAAGAGACATCTATGACATAGGTTCAGGCCTTGCCTATAGCCTTACTGAGAATTCATATTCAACCGAGACGGAAGGACAACCTAAGTCCCTATGAAATACTGTATGGCAGGCCTTATCAAGTACCACATATTCCGGGAGAAATTCAAATGAGGGGGAAACTTGATTTGCAAAGATATTTAATTGCTTTAAGTTCCACTTTGCAGAAGCTCCAGAGATTTGTCGTGTTATCTAGACCGATCGGACTGGACACACCTGCTCATCCGTTCCAGCCTGGAGACTGGGTCTACATTAAGTGGTGGGACAGTGATCCTTTACAAGCCAAGTGGAGAGGGCCATTCCAAGTCCTGCTGACTACCCTCACCGCAGTCCAGGTTGCTGGCAAAGGACCGTGGATCCACTACTCCAGAGTTAAGAAAGCTGCTCCTGAGACCATCGAGAAGAAACCAGAGACTGATGCAGACCAAGATGATGTGGTCTAAACTGTTCTTTTCATGTTTGCTATCTGCACATTTGGTAACCATGACTCAGGGTTGGCACCACGATTTGCACGGAAACCTAGTTAAAAATGTATCCAAAGCCCTTAATAACTGCTGGATTTGCACCCAGTTGCCTCCCTTAGATGGGAGTAACAACTGGCCACTAATTGGCATTTTAATGAATGCAAACCACACTGAAAGGTGGGAACAAATCAGTAATAACACCATTCTGCCTCCTATTCCCCTGAGTGGCCTAGTAGGTCATGAAAATTATACAGTTCGCTGTGCAATTGTAAATGCTACAGGAAAAGCCATTCTTCCCTCATATTGTGATAAGACCAGATTTATGGAAAGGATCAGCCCAAGAACGGTAAGAAAGATGGAATTGACATCATGGAAACTAGCTCTACCATACGGGACGGGGTGTTATTGGATATGTGACAGTAAGGCTTGGAAAGTCCTGCCCATAGACAAAGATCAGGCCTGTGCCCTTGGGGCTGTAGTTGCAAACATAACAATATATGACAATATTGAAAATCCAAATGGAAGGGTGAAAAGATCTATTAATCCCCTCACTGAGCGTCCCACACTTTTCCATAGTATAGTCAGAGCTCTTATTCCCTCTCTAGGAGTAGTCGAACTGGAGAGGGCAGTTGTAAACATCTCATCTGCTGTGGAGCATATCGAGCGACAATCTACGGATGCAATTTCAGCCCTGCAGGAGGAAGTCCATAGCCTTGCTGGTATGGTTTTGCAACATAGAATGGCTCTTAATTACATATTCGCTGCTCAAGGAGGTGTATGTGAGATTAACACCACTTGTTCTTATGTGGACCAGAGTGGAAGAATTAGGAAGGATTTGAATGAAATTCAAAAGGACACCCAAATTTTACATGAAATAGGTCTCAGAAATAACACCGTAAACCTTGACTATATCTTTGACACCCTCACTTCATGGTTACCAACTTGGCCTTGGATAAAAGAAGTGTTCATAGTAGTAGTAATTGTAATTATTTTCTATATGATAGCTGGCTGTGTTAATCGATTCTGTTGCTAGATGTAGATGGTAAGGACTCGACAAGGAAGACATCCTTGTCTAAGTCTTTAAAGGGGGGAAATGACGCCAGAGAGATTTTTTGCTTTTATGCTTTTTATATTAGTAGCATCATAGTTTTATACTTTTATATATTAGTAACCCTATAATCCTATAGCCTCTACCCTGTAACCTTGTATCCCTTTCCTATAGACAAAATAGAACCAAGTTATCGGCCTTTAAGCATTCCAGAGTTGGACTTGATATCCGAAAAATGAAGCTATTTAAGTAAGCAGAGAACTTCCAATAGAAACTTGCCACAAGGAATAGTGTGACAAAATTCTGCTTTTCATTGGAAAATATTTCAAAACTATGTTACCCTATCATAGTAGAAGCACAGACTCTCTTTTACCCTTTTTGGACCCTTTTTACCTTTGTATAACTTACACTTGCTGGACCCCACTCGGCAGGATTGGGCCCAAAGCCTGTGCAGTGGGGGGTCCCGGGGCTATCCCTGGGAAAGCTTTGCTTTCTCCAAATCCTTTAATAAATTTTTACTTTTTACCCTCTTATTTGGCCTCAGCCTTTATTTTTCAAACATATAAGGCATCAACTACACTGACAGTCTTCTTGGGTGGCCCCTTCTTAACAGCTCTCTTCCCTCTCAGTTCACGGACACGGGCTTCCAGCTAAGAGGTGGGTTCACCATCCCACTTCCTCATGTCTTCCCCTTAGTCACGCAGAAAGAACCAGAGATCATTACATGGCCTGTGCTTGGGGCTTCCCTTCCCTCTGACCGGGGTAGGAGATGAGCGATCTCTTGGGCTGCCCCTAAAAGCTGGGGTGCTGGCTTGTAGGGATGAGGAAGTACCCAGAGCTTCTTCTACATTTCGGAGCCAGCAAGACGCCATCTCTACAGTTGGTGTATCCATTTGCGAGTAATACAATGCTACCAAGCTGCTGGAATATGATGCAGGGGTGCCTTGAACTACCTTCCTCCACATGGCCAGTGTGCAAGAGACATCCTCTGGATCTTTAGAGACCCTGTCACTTTTAAGATCACTATAGATGACTTCCAGCACTGCTAATTCTCTCAAGTACTAGACACCTTTGTCTGCAGTGGTCCATTTCCCTGGGGAGTTCGCAAGATCTTCCTTAAATGGATATCTTGCCCTCACGCTTGAGAGAAGCCGTTTCCAAAGGCTGCAAATTGCTCCTTTTTTTCAATTCCTCTTTCAGTTTTCCAGTCTTTAGCCAGGGATCCCAGCTGTTGGGCTTCATGACCCTTTGACTGCTGACTTTTGGCCCCATTATCCCAGCATCAAAGCAGACAAGAAATCCG
Source organism: Amblyornis subalaris (assembly GCA_018881555.1). Classification (NCBI taxonomy): domain Eukaryota; kingdom Metazoa; phylum Chordata; class Aves; order Passeriformes; family Ptilonorhynchidae; genus Amblyornis; species Amblyornis subalaris. The sequence continues at coordinate 962,122 of JACAXG010000217.1, read as the reverse complement.
CTCACCTGGCTGGCGGCTGTAATCTTTTCGCAAGTCTCAAAGTTCTGATGAGGTTAGGGACCGAGTAACTTCAGCTTCCTGCTTGATTTGCCTCACTCCCTTTGATTTCTTTGTTGAAGGGCCTGCCTCATGATCTAACCCCTCCTTTCCTACTGTTACTTCCTCTTCCTCTTCTTCTTCTTCTTCCTCTTCTTCCTTACTAATCGGTGTTATGGGCCTGCAACTTGCCTTGTCCATTTTTTTGTTTTCACTACTGGGGCAATTACTGTAGTTGCTGTGATTTGAGTCCCTGTCTCAGCCATAGTGTCCTCAAACGCAGTTTGGGTTCCTGCCTCAACTACAGTCCTCTGAGAGTATTGAACAGTTTCTCGGTAGGCACAGGCAAGGCCCCAGTACCAGGTGAGAAGCTGATGGTATTTGTGGGGGTAAACAAGGGACCCTTCTATCAGTCGATGGGTCAGTTTGTTAGGGCTGTTTACCTGTTCAGGTGTAAAGTCCTAGGCAATTGGAGGTGATAACCGCTCTAGGAACCTGCCCAAATCCTTCCACACACCCTGCCACACAGGAACTGGATGCCTCAGGGCAGATTTTAATATCTCCTCACCTAAAGTTTGTTTTTTTCTTACCCCAGGATGACAACAGATTCCATGAATTCCATAGCATAAGGACAGTATAAGCTAATATTATTAACAGTATTAAACACCTTGTATAAGGATTAGCAACGACTATGGAAGTCTGCAGTATAAAATCATTCACATCCACCCTGGGCAGGGAGGAGTTGTATTCACTCATTGTCGTTGTTTGTCTTAACATGTTCCCAAGCTCAGCAAAATAGAGATAAGCAGTGCAGCTGACAAACCCCGTGTGACACACAGGAGCTTGCTGCTTGTTAACTATTATTTACCATTTACTATAGCATGCAATATGTTTAAAACTGCCTTTATCTCACATCACATTGTGTGCCAAAAGGACTGTAGTGGTTTGACCTTGGCTGGGTGTCAGGTGTCCCCTAAGCTGCTCTATCACTCTCCTTCCCAGTGGGACAGGGGAGAGAATGGGATGGAAAACAACTCGTAGGTTGAGATAAGGCAGTTTACCAAAGCAAAAGAAAAAAGCGAGTGAAAGTTTGCGCTCAGATAAGCAAAAGATAATTTCTACTTCCCATCAGCGAGTGACGTTCAGACTCTTCCCAGGAAGCAGGGCTTCAACACGCATAGTGGTTGCTCTGGAAGGCAAACATTGTAAATAACAAATGCCCCCCCGTTCCTCCTCTTTCCCTTTGCTTTTCTATCTGAGCTGATTTCATATGGTGAGGAATATCCCTTTTGTTAATTTGGGTCAGCTGGCCTGGTTGTGTCCCCTCCAAGGATCTTGCCCACTCCCAGCCCCTTGATGGGGGAAGGAACATTAGAGGGGCAGTACCGCTCAGCAGTAGCCAAAACAACTGGTGTGTTATCAACACCCTTCCAGCTACCAATGCAAAGCACAGCACTGTGAGGGCTATTAAGGAAAAAATGAACTCTACCTCTGTCAGACCCAATACATGCAGTCTAAAATACTGTATAGAAAAAATAAAACTAAGTTGTATGTGTTTTCGAATACACCATTTGGTGACACAACAGGTCAATCAATAATCTTCATGTAAACATTGTGTCTTGTAAGTGATGCTCACAGAATTACCTGGAAAGTGAACATAACTTTGCATTTAACAGAAGATTTAATGACTGCCGACATAATTTCACATCTAACAAAAAAGAGTTCAAAATTTATTGTTTATTTTGCCCCTAGGATGACAGAACTCAATTCTTTCATCTTTCACTATGCACAAAACAACATTCAAATAATATCTAGTAAATCTATTAAGATGTGCATGCTGGAAACAGGATAAAGTGCAGTCCAGAATTCATATAGTTCAACAATTAGATGCTAGGATTAATGAGTCAGACCTGTCGGGACCCTGAGATTAAATAATCATAACCTTTTGGTATTAACAGGTGATGATTTTCAAAAGCACACGGTATTTGATCTGAGGCCTTGGGAAAGACTCCCCTTATCTAATGATAACACTAGAATTACTACTGTGTAATTAAAAAGCAACTTGTTACATCACTGGATGAAATATGTAGAAATGTAGAAAACTAAGTTTATAAGTTTGTAACAAGATGGAGGATTTTGGGTGTGAGTTTATACTACTTCTTTCTTCCTTCTTCTTCACAAATCTAGGTAGTTTAACCATTGGGGCAAAAAAGCCGCATTGCAGATGCTAAATGGACAGTGACTGGATTATAAGTAAAAACATGTTAGTTGGCAGTCTATAATTGGGTAAATTAAGCTTTAAATAACCTTAGAACTCACGGTTYGAGGCCATTTTCCACCTTCCTAACTTAGAGAACRCTCTGTGCTACTGTGCTATAGATAAGAACTTAATAAACAACCTGATTAGAAAGACATCTCAGCGCCTCCTGCATTTCATTCCAAACTCTGAGCAAAGAACTCYCAATATAACAAAAGAAGAAACAGAAACAGTAATTTCAACAAGACCGACCTAAAAGCCTAAACAATCTGTTAACTTTGATAAAGTCAGTTACATTGGTTTGCACTTTCTTAGTGGTTTATCTTATTCTCCACCAATTTTTAGAAACTGTCTATAGTGGTTAGAACAGCAGAATTTTGGACTTAATGACCCAGTAAGTCCATTCTAAACCCATATGGATATTGCTTTTTAAATATAAAACACTTTGTCCTCTTTATTTCTAAATGCCAAGATGACCAGTCCTTCAAAAGCAGTATTTACTAAAAATACTTACTAAAAATAATTAGCCCTGCTGTAAACTACTGTTGCTATACAAATAAACTAAATATTTTTTTTGTGAGGCACAACACTCCCCCAGAATGAACTATAGCTTCAGACCAGTCCTTGGTAGACAAATTCACGTAGCATAAAATCAACCGACTGTTCACATCAAAAGGAGAAAGGAATTGTCCCAAGTGTTCCAAGCTCTCATACACTTTAGGCATTCAGATCTTCAAAATCAGACAGGTACACACTAAAGTATGCAGAAATACCAGAAACATGCCACCTTGATCCTGCACCTACAGTTCTAACAGGCTGGTTTTGATCCTTCTAAATGCTTACTCCTGTTGAGCTCTGGGTGAACTGCAGATGTGCAATGAATGACATGTTATATTGGGTCTGGCTGACCTGGAGTTCATTTTCCCATAGCAGCCCTCCCAGTGCTGTGCTTTGCATTGAGAGCAAAAGAGATGTTGAGAACACACCAGTGTTTTGAATACTGCTGAGCAGCTCTGGCACAGCATCAGCGCTGTCTCTCCAACATTCCCCCTCATCACTAGGCTGGGGGTGGGCAAGATCCTGGGAGGGGACACAACTAGGGCAGCTGATCCAAATTAACCAAAGGGATATTCCATACCATATGAGAACAGCTCAGATATAAAAGCTAAGAGAGGGAGGAGGAATGGGGGGGGCATTTGTTATTTACAAGTGTCTGGACATTACTTGATGATGGGAAGTAGAGAACAATCCGTTTTTTTTCCTCTTTGCTTCTGCGCACACAACCTCTCACTTGTGCTTTAGTAAACTGCCTTATCTCCACCTGGAAGTTGTTGTCCATCTTATTTCTCTCCCCTGTCCAGCTTGGAAGGGGGAGTGATAGAGGAGTTTGGTGGGTACCTGCCCTCTAGCCAAGGTCAACCCACCACACTATCTTGCTTCAAGACAATGTAAGGGGCGGATGCTCATAGTTACCTACCCTTATAGTTTTAACCAATCCCTTTCCACCAATAAGGAGAAACGAATATGAGTAGATATAAGTGAAAAAATAACAGTTTACTAAAAAACAAAACAGCAACAGGCAAAGAATAACAGTAATAGTCACTAGTTACAAAGTTGCTGAAATGTCGCAGACTCCCCGGGAACAAAGAGAAGCTCAAAACGGCAGAGAAAACCCCTCCCCGAAGATGGTGCCCTCTACAGATGACTGTGTGTGGGGAGACAAAGGATGGCGGCAGCCCTCCCCCCTCTTATCTCACCGGCAGCAGCAGCAGCTCCATCAGCAAAAGCAGCTGGAACACTCCGGCAGCTGGAACTTGGTCAACAGCTAGAACTCATGGAAGGACTTCACCTTCTCAGCAGAAGATGGCAGGCAGCTGGCTGGGGCGACTCGTACTCCATGCCTTCCCACTTCGACTGGGCGCTGCTGGCAGGCTGGGGTGACTGTATGGAGTGGGGCTGTTCTGTTCTTCTCAGCGCGACACTGGCTGTAGATAGGCGCTCAAGGAATTTTCCTTGAGGAAATCCAGGACCACGAAACACACCCTCTTGGAAAACCCACCCAAAGCAAATCCCTCGGAAAAAAAAACAAAATGAAAGAAAATCAGAGGGGAGCCTCCATCCGTGCTGCCTCATCTCTTTCTCTCTCCCTGCAAGAACGAAAAGAAAAGGGCAAGAGCCAAGAGGCAAGAGAAGAAAACCCATGCACCCCTCCCTGCCCCGTGGTTCAGTTTCTGACCACAGGGTCTTAAAGAGACAGTAACAATTTTGGGCACAGATGGATATGGAATACACAAAGATTTTGGGTTACGCCAGGACATTTCTACCCCTTATTCCATATCATCTATGTCATGCTGAAATTCATACCTTTCAACTGTAAACACATAGATATATACATATACAATCACTTCAGTGACCACTGACCGTCCCCCAGGATATGGATTGAGTTGATTTGGTCCATTACTGATATAACTGGAGCAGTCCATTCTCATTGTCCCTGGTAGTTACGGCATGCAGTGGCAGTGACATTCAGCAACCAGTGGTACATATGCAATTCAACATTAGTCTCATCCAAAGTCCAATTCCCCTGAGGTACACAACGTATTTCCCCGTTCCTCTGCATTACCCACCAAGTGCACCCAGGTCCTTGAGCAAAAACAATCCCATCAATGGGTTTGCCTTTGCTTGAGGCAGGATTAATCCAAACCATCTTTCCTAACATACCTCTCATATGCACCAAGGGGACTTGATCTCTGTCTGAGGTATGCAGGGGTTCAGATTTGGCAGGGCCAGCTCAGTTAGTAGAATGTCTGGTGTTAACCAACCTGATAGCCTTTGCTAAATGAAGATCCCACTGCTTGAAGGTCCCACCACCCATTGCCTTCAGTGTTGTCTTTAACAGTCTATTGGATCATTCGACTTTCCCAGTGGCTGGTGCATGACAGGGAATATGACACACCCACTCAATATCATGTTCTCTAGCCCAGGTGTTTATGAGGCTATATTTGAAATAAGTCCTGTTGTCTGACTCAATTCTTTCTGGGGTGCCGTGTCACCCACCACAGGACTTGTTTTTTATGGCCCAGGATGGTGTTCCAGGCAGTGGCATGAGGCACAGGATATATCTCTAGCCACCCAGTGGTTGTTTCTACCATTGTGAGCACATAGCGCTTGCCTTGGCAGATTTGCGGCAGTGTGATGTAATTGATCTGCCAGGCCTTCCCATACTGAGAAGGATGGTAGAACAGAATAACATTTTACTCACTTGATAAGGATAGTAGAACAAAACAACATTTTACTCTTTTCAGGGACAGTAGAACAGAAGAGCACAGCCTTGGATAAGTAGATAAAGGATGCAACTTAGGCAAACAGACGTCATGCAAAATGCAAGCAGGATGCCAGCTCAGCTCTGTAAGGCTCGCAAACTAGGAGTTATACAAAACAATGATGTGCTTACTCAAAGCAGGGGTCAAGGAACAGCTGCCAAAAAAGACACCAGATGTTGAAGACAGACTCCAAGGAACCATATAAGGACTTACAATAAAGAGTGTGACTATGTGTTGTGAGTTGATGCTGGGCAGATACCAGGCACCCATGAAAGCCATTTGCTCACTCCTCTGCTGCAACTGGACAGAGGAGAGAAAATTTCATGAAGTTCATGAGTTAAGGACCAGGAGAAATCACTCACTAAATACCATCAAGGGCAAAACAAGCTCAAGTTAGAGATATAAAGTAAATTTATTGCTAACAAAATCAGAGCAGGATAATGAGAAGTAAAATAAGCTCTTAAAAACACCTTCCCCCCACCCCTCCCTTCTTCCCAGCTCTACCTCCTACCCCAGTGACGTAAGGAGGCAGGGAATGGGGATTATCGTCAGTTCATCACTCAAGGCTTCTCTCACTGCTCAGGGAGAGGAGATGTTCCTCTGCTGCACCGTGGAGGTCCCTCCCACGGGAGACAGTTCTCCAGGAACTTCAACATGGATCCATCTCACGAGCAACAGCTCCCTGTGAACTGCTGCAATATGAGTCCATCCCATGGGCAACAGTCCTCCCGAAACTGCTGCAACATGGGTGTTGTGGTTTGACACTGGCCAAATGCCAGGCATCCACAAAAAGCCCACTCACTCACTCTCCTCTGCTCTGCAACTGGACAGAGGAGAGAAAATTTAACAAAGGGTTAATGAGTTGAGATAAGGACCAGGAGAAGACACTTCAAGGGCAAAACAGGCTCAACTTCATGATATAAGGTGAATTTATTACTAACAAGATCAGAGTAAAAGAATGAGAAGTAAAAATAAGCCCTTAAAGACACCCTTTCCTCCCCCCAACCCCACCCTCCTTCCCACCGACGGCACTGGGAGACAAGGTGGGGTTTTTGGTCAGTTCATCACCTAAGATCTTCTTTCTGCTGCTCAGGGAGAGGAGTCGTTTCCCTGCTGCCCTGTGGAGTCCCTCCCATGGGAGACAGTTCTCTGTGAACTTTCCCAGCGTGGGTCCACTCTCACGAGCAGCAGCCCTCCAAAAACTGCTGCAACGTGAGTCCATCCCATGGGCAGACAGTCCTCCCAAAACTACTGTGGCGTGGGTCACTGTCACGGGATGCAGTCCTTCAAGGACAGGCTGCTGTAGCCTGGGAGCAGGGTCCCTTGCTTCACGGGTCTCCCACGGGGTCACAGCCTCCTCTAGGCATCCACCTGCTCCGGCATGGGATCCTCCTCCATGGGCTGCAAGTGGATCTCTGCATCCCCCATGGACCTCCATAGAATGCAGGGGGACAGCCTGCTTCACCATGGTCCTCACCACGGCCTGCAGAGGAACCTTTGCTCTGGCACCTGGAGCACCTCCTCCCCCTTCTTCACTGACCTTGGTGTCTGCATGTTGTTTCTCTCACATATTCTCTCTCCTAGTCTTCTCTGGCTATTCTCTCTCCTAGTCTTCTCTGGCTGGAATTACAACTGCATCATCAACTTTGTTTTGATTTCTTCTTAAATATGTTATCACAGAGGCGTTACCATCATCTCTAATTGGCCCAGCCTTGGCCAGCAGCACGTTCACCTTTGGAGCCACCAGGGATTGGCTTTGCCAGACATGGTGGAAGCTTCTAGCAGCTTCTCAAAGAAGCCACCTCTGTGGCCCCCCCGCTACCAAAAACCAGGCTGTGCAAAATCAATACACTAGATCAAATAAAGTCAAGGAAGTGGGGATAGCTAATGAATGTGTAATCAGTGTGTATGATAAAAACTCTGTTCACTCCATGCTCAGGGCACTTGAATGGAAGAAGGATCCAGAGTGACCACAGAATCACAGAATCACAGAATCACCAGGTTGGAAGAGACCTTCAAGATCATTGAGTCCAACCCATGCCTTAACATCTCAACTAAACCATGGCACTGAGTGCCACATCCAATCTTTTTTTAAACACATCCAGGGATGGTGACTCCACCACCTCCCCGGGCAGACAATTCCAGTACTTCACCACTCTTTCCATGAAAAACTTTTTCCTAATGTCCAGCCTATATTTCCCCTGGCACAGCTTAAGACTGTGTCCTCTCGTTCTGTCAGTTGCTGCCTGGAGAAAGAGACCAACCCCCACCTGACTACAGCCACCTTTCAGGAAGTTGTAGAGAGTGATAAGGTCACCTCTGAATCTTCTCTTCTGCAGGCTAAACAACCCCAGCTCCCTCAATCGCTCCTCATAGGGCTTGTGTTCCAAGCCCCTCACCAGCCTTGTCGCCCTCCTCTGGACGCATTCAAGCGTCTCAACGTCCTTCCTAAACTGAGGGGCCCAGAACTGGACACAGTACTCCAGGTGCGGCCTCACCAGTGCCGAGTACAGGAGAAGAATTACTTCCCTGGTCCTGCTGGCCACACTATTCCTGATACAGGCCAGAATGCCATTGGCCTTCTTGGCCACCAGGGCACACTGCTGGCTCATGTTCAGTTGGTTGTCAACCAGTACCCCCAGGTCCCTTTCTGCCTAGGCACCGTCCAGCCACACCATCCCCAGCTTATAGTGTTGCAGGGGGTTATTGTGGCCAAAACGCAGGACTCGGCACTTGGACTTATTGAACTTCATCTTATTGGATTCTGCCCATCCATCCAATCGTTCTAGGTCTCTCTGCAGAGCCCTTCTACCTTCCAACAGATCGACACACCCTCCCAGCTTAGTGTCATCTGCAAATTTACTAATGAAAGACTCGACACCCTCGTCCATGTCATCAATAAAAATATTGAACAAAACTGGCCCCAGCACAGACCCCTGAGGAACACCACTAGTGACTGGCCGCCAGCTGGATGCAGCACCGTTCACCATCACTCTCTGGGCCTGGCCATCCAGCCAGTTCTTAACCCAGCAGAGTGCTCCTGTCCAAGCCATGGGCTGCCAGCTTTTCCAGGAGTATGCTGTGGGAAACGGTGTCAAAGGCCTTGCTGAAGTCCAAATAGACAACATCCACAGCCTTTCCTGCATCCACGAGGCGGGTCACCCGGTCATAAAAGGAGATCAGATTGGTCAAACACGACCTACCCCTCCTAAACCCATGCCGGCTGGGTCTGATCCCCTGGCCATCCTGTAAGTGCTGCGTGATGACACTCAGTATAAACTGTTCCATAACCTTACCGGGTACTGAGGTCAGGCTAACTGGCCTGTAATTACCGGGATCCTCCTTCCTACCCTTTCTGTGAATGGGCGTCACACTGGCCAGCTTCCAATCATCTGGAACCTCACCAGTGAGCCAGGACTGTTGGTAAATGATGGAGAGCGGCTTCGCAAGCTCATCTGCCAGCTCCCTCATCACCCTGGGATGGATCCCATCTGGTCCCATAGATTAATGAACATCCAAGCGGCTCAGCAATTCCCTGACTGCTTCCTCCTGGATAAAAGGGGGACCATTCTGTTCCCTGACAACATCTACCAATACAGGAAGATAGTTGTCCTGAGGACAAACCGTCTTTCCAATAAAGACCGAGGCAAAGAAGGCATTAAGCACTTCCTCCTTCTCCTCATCTGCAGTTACTAAGTTCCCTCCCACATCCAGTAGAGAACAAAGGTCGGTCTTACCCTTCCTTTTGCCATTAATATATTTCTAAAAACATTTTTTTTATCCTTTACAAGGGTTGCTAAACTAAGTTCAAACTGAGCTTTGGCCTCTCTTTTTTCCTACATGCCCTAGCAACCCCCTTAAATACTTCCTGAGAGACCTGACCCTCCTTCCAAAGATGATACATCCTCTTTTTATTCCTAAGTTCCTTCAAAACCTCATTGCCCACCCAGGCTGGACATTTGCCTCGTCGACTCATCTTTCGGCACACAGGGACAGTCTGTTCCTGTGCCCTCAAGATCTCTTTTTTGAAGCATGCCCATCTTTCCTGGACCCCTTTGTTCTTAAGGGCTGCTTCCCAAGGAACTCTCTGAATAAGTCTCCTAAATAGGCCAAAGTCTGCCCTTCGGAAGTCCAATGTAAGAGTCTTATTGATGTTCTTCCTCATTTCACCAAATATCGAGAACTCTATAATTTCATGATTACTATGCCCCAAGCGGCCTCCAACCACCACATCCCCCACCAACCCATCTCTATTTGCAAACAACAGGTCTAACATAGTCCCTCCCCTGATGGGCTCACTCACCAGCTGTGACAGAAAGTTATCCTCCACACACTCCAAGAACTTCCTGGACTGCCCCTTTTCTGCTGTATTAAGTTCCCAGCAGATGTCTGGTAGGTTAAAGTCACCTACAAGAACAAGGGCTGGTGACCCTGAAACATTCTCCAGCTGCTTATAGAACAAGTTATCCACCTCTTCATCCTGGTTYGGTGGACWATAACAGACTCCCAGTAGGATGTCAGCCYTGTTGGCSTTCCCCTTAATYCYTACCCATAGGCATTCAACTTCATCGTCATTAGTTTCAATACCCATGACATCAAAAGCCTCCCTAATATAAAGGGCCACCCCTCCACCTCTTCTCCCTCTTCTGTCTCTTCTGAAGAGCTTGTAGCCATCCAGTGCAGCACTCCAGCTGTGTGAGTCGTCCCACCACGTTTCTGTGATGGTGATTACATCATAGCTTTGTTGCTGCACCATGGCTTCCAGCTCTTCCTGTTTGTTACCCATGCTACGTGCATTAGTATACATGCACTTCAGCTGGGCTACTGATTTCACCCCTAACTCAGGCTTACCATCCTTGGGCCTGCTTCCAGAAAGCCCAGCTGCATCCCCTTCCCCCTTCAAACCTAGTTTAAAGCCCTTTCAATGAGTTCAGCCAGTTCATGAGCTAAACAGAGAGATGGAGCCCATCCAGTTCCAGCAGACCAGGTGCTGAAAAAGTTTCCCCATGATCAAAGAACCCAAAATTCTGCTGATGACACCAACCCTTGAGCCACTTGATAATGTGGGCTCTCCTATTCCTTTCATTGTTTTTCTCTGCCACCAAAAGGACTGAGCAGAATACTACCTGTGCTCCTGCCCTATCAACCACTTGACCCAGTGCCCTAAAGTCCCTTTTAATTGCCCTGATGCTCCTCTTTTCAATTTCATCACTGCCAGCCTGGAGTACCAGCAGTGGGTAATAATCAGAGGGCCGAATCAGCCCAGGTAGTCTCTCGGTAATATTCTGTACCCGGGCCCCGGGGAGGCAGCAGATCTCCCTGTGGAATGGGTCCAGTCGACATATGGGGCCCTCTGTTCCCCTCAGAAGGGAGCCACCCACTACAATCACCTTTCTTTTCATTTTAATGTTAGAAGTGGTGATCTGTCTGACAGATGAAGCATAATTGGGAGGCTCACTGGACAGATCATTCTCTTCTACGTCATCTGGCTGATCTTCTAGATCCAGGGCCTCATACCTATTCTGAAGTGGCACCCGGGTAGGTGATGGGGATTGGGAGGAATTTTTATTACCTCCTCAAGTGGGGACACATTTCCATTCCCCTTCATCCACCAGGTGTCCTCCTATTGCCTGATAGTGGGAGGCATAGGAGTCCTCTGACTCCTGGTGAGCCTCCCTCAAGGATGGAAGGGCAGAACTCCACCAATTTCCCTTTCACTTTCCCTAATACTCCATAGCCTTTCTACTTCCTCCCTAAGCTCGGCCACCAGTAAAAGAAGATCATTCACCTGTTCGCACCATAGGCATGCTTTTTCTGCAACGCCCCCGGTACTGCTAATAAGCTCAAACACTCTGCACAGGAATGGGTCTGGACAGACGCATCCCTTTTGGAGGGTTCTATTTGGTTACATACACTTGTAGTAACTGCAGTTTTTGATCGTGTAAAAACCATTACTAACAAAAACCAAAAACCCGATACCAACCAACCAACAAAGCACAATACTCAACAAACTAAAAACCCCACTAGCAGGGGGAAACCTGCAACCTTGCCTGCTTGCCCTGCCTGCGCGAACTGCTGCGCAAACTGCCGTGCCACGCCCTCAGAGATGTGCCACGCCCCTGTTTGCCCGCTCCTGTTCGCCGCACTCCGGGTCGCCGCGCTCCCTAGAACACTCTTTTAATGGCCCCGCCGCTGACTGGAGGAAGCCCCGCCCTGCGTGACTCACGAGAACCTGACTCACGAGAACAAGCACGCTGCAATAAAGAATGCCTGCTTTCTAATACTCAAAACTGTTAGACACTTTCTATTCGGCTGATTTCAATATCAATACTTATATTTAGACCACCTCCCCCCATACCACAGGGGCTTGACCTGCTTGGCCTGCTTGATCGCAGCGCACTTCTCACCGTCATGGATTACCTGGGATATAGTGTCTGTGGTTAAGTCTACCCCTTGGTCACGAGCGCATCAGTATGTTGCATCTCTTTCCTGATGACCTGAGGATTCATGGGCCCACTGAGCCTGAAATAACTCTCCCTTGTGTTGCCAGTCCAGATCTACCAGTGACACTGATTTTGGCAGCCCAATCCACCTGTTCCTTATTGTGCTGCTCCTCATTAGCCCAACTCTTAGGCACATGCACATCCATATGATGGACGTTCACTGTCAGCTTTTCTACATCGATAGCGATGTCTTGCCACTCTTCAGTAGCCCAAATGGGTTTTCTTCTACGCTGCCAATTGGCCTTTTTCCACCTTTCCAGCCACCCCCACAGAGCATTTGCTACCATCCACCAGACAGTGTAGAGGTAGAATGTTGGCCAGTTCTCTTGCTTGGTGATGTCCAAAGCCAGCTGGATGTCTTTCAACTCCACAATCTGATTTAATCCACCTTATCCTTCACTAGCTTCTGTGACTCACCACATAGGGCTCCATACAGCTGCTTTCCATTTTCTACTGGTCCCTATGATATGGCAGGATCCATCAGTGAAGAGAGCATATCGCCTCAGTCTCCAGTAGCTGGTTATATGGTGGGGCCTCCTCAGCACGTCACCTATTCTGCTTCCCCTTCAGGTAACAGTTCAAAATTTTCACCTTCAGGCCAATTGGTGATGATTTCCAAGTTTCCAGGGTGATTTGGATTCCCCATTCAAGCTTGCTGTGTGATGACAGCAATCCACTTACTCCAGGCAGCATCAGTAGCATGTGTTGCAAGAACTTTTCCTTTAAACATCCGGCCCAGCACTGGTAGTTAGGGTGCCAGAAGCAGCTGTGCTTTGGTGCCAATTACTCCTGAGGCAGCATGAATCCCTTCATAGGCTGCATGAATCCCTTTCTCAGTTAGGGTGTAGCTGGCCTCAGATCCTCTGTATGCCTGACTCCAGAACCCGAGAGATCATCCTCGGGTCTCCCCAGATACCTTCTTCCAGAGGCTCCAGGACAGACCATTCTCCCTGGCTGCAGTGTAAAGCACATTCATCACATTCTGTCCTGTCCTTATTGGCCCAAGGGCTACTGCGTGGGCAATCTCTTGCTTGATCTGCTCGAAGGCTTGCTGTTGTTCAGGGCCCCACTTGAAATAATTTTTCCTTTCATGTCATGAGGTACAGAGGACTTACAATCTGGCTATATTCCAGGATGTGCATTCTCCAAAAACCCATGGTGCCTAGGAAAGCCTGTGCCTCCTCCTTGCTGGTCAGTGGGGAAATAGCAGCTGTCTTATTAATTCTGTTGGAATGTGTCTGCGTTTATCTTGCCACTTCACCTCTAGGAACCGAATTTCCTGGGCAGGTCTGTTTACTTTGTTTGATGGCAAAACCTGCTTTCAGGAGAATCTGGATTATTTTCTCCCCTCTCTCAAAAACCTCCTCTGCCATGTTCCCCCATATGATGGTGTCATCAATGTATTGTAAGTGTTCTGGAGCCTCACCCTTTTCCAGTGCAGTCTGGACCAGTGTTGTAAGGTATTTGAGCCCTGAAATGTGCCCCAGCCAAACCATCCTCAGTTATTCTTATCAGAGCCCTCAGGAATTCATCAAGGTTACTGAAATGTAAACTGCGCTAAATTAGGAAAGAAAAAGCTGAAGAACAGAATACCAAGACAGCAAGAAATAGATAAAGAAAGACTGTGCCGCACGGGACTAGAACCAATCATATTTTCTGGAACGTGCGTGCAGAGCGCATGGACAAGATAGAGGGGCCAATCAAGTAATGCGTGATTGCGTGTACAGTAGTTGTAAAATGTATAAGTAGAGTGTTATGTAAACAATAAAGCATCTTCTGTGAAATCATATTGATTCGTTGTTCAGAAGTCCTGAGCTCCCGCAGACCAGTCCATGGCAAATGGTCGGATTGTGCTTCCACACCGGGGTAGTCGATTCCAAGTGTACTACGTGCCTCTCCAGGTAAAAGGAAACTGTGGCTGCTAGAGGAATGGAGAAAAACACATTAGCAATGTCAATAGTGGCACCACTTCGCTGCCTTGGACTCCAGTTCGTACTGAAGTTCCAGCATGTCTGGCACAGCAGCACTCAGTGATGGTGTGACTTAATTCAGGCCACGATAGTCCACTGTTAGTCTCCATTCCCCATTAGACTAATTGTTACGAATGAGTGTTTGAGATCGCTTATGCACAGACCATATGGGGCTATTGAAGGGTGAATGAGTCTTGCTGACCACTCCCTGGCTCTCCAGGTCATGGATCATCTTATGGATGGGAATTATGGAGTCTTCATTTGTGCGGTATTGCCAACAATGTACCATAGTGGTGGCGATCGGTACCTGCTGTTCTTCCACCCTCATGAGTCCTACTGCAGAAGGGTCCTCTGAGAGACCAGGCAAGGTATTCAGCTGTCTAATGTCCTCTGTCCCCACAGCAGCTATCCCAAAAGCCCAACTATGCCCTTTTGGGTCCTTGAAATAACCACTCCTGAGGAAATCTGTGCCAGTAATACACGGGGCCTCTGGACCAGTCACAATAGGGTGTTTCCTCCACTAATTCCCAGTCAAGCTTGCCTCAGCTTCCAACAGAGTCAACTGCTGAGACCCTCCCATCACCCCAAGAATGGAAATAGGTTCTGCCCCCACATGTCCCAGTGGTATCAGAGTACATTGCATGCCAGTGTCAACCAAAGCCCGCTATTTTTGAGGTTCCAATGTGCCAGGCCATCAGATCCACACAGTCCAATAGACATGATTTTCCCTGGCCTCTACCTGGCTAGAGGCAGGGCCCCTCTAGTTCTGGCTATTGTTCCCTCTCTTAGCATACATTCTGGAGGTCCCTTCAAGGGGATCAGACATGTCATCATCCCTTCTTTTATGCCTAGGAACTCGGCCATGGGAAACTGGAGCTACATTCATTCTTGTGGAACTCCCTCTGTTAGTAGTTTCCTCCTTTAGCTTACACCCATGCTGCTAGGACAGAAGTGGGAATTCCATCCCATCGTCTCATGTCTTCCCCATGCTCACACAGGAAGAACCACAGGTCATCTGGTGGGGTATACACCCTCTCCCTAGCTGGGGGATGTCTGTTTCTGATATCAGGGGCTCTGGTCTGTACTGACAAATCTTGGAGAAGGCCCCCTTTAAGCTCATTGCTGAGTTTCTGATGGGTCTCTTCAATCTTGTCTTCCAATTTTCTCATACTCTCAGTCAAGTCTGTTTCCACAGTTGAGATTTGGGCTCATGTTGGAGCGTGGAGAGTGTCTTTGTATGTCCAGAGCCTTCTTGTCATAGTATCCAGTGTCTCATTTTCATCATTCCACTACAGTGACGCTAGGAAATGGGCGTACACCTGTGTCCCGAGTTGTGAGAGTTTGAGTCACATCAGTGTTGTACATTTTCCCAGGTCTGGACTCTCAATGGTTTGGTTGTCATCTGAGAAAAGGATCTCTATCACAGCCAGTTTTCGCAAGCATTGGATTCCTTGCTCCATGGTCTTCCAAGGGCCTTGCTGCAGCTGGAGATCTGGGCACAGGTATCTCTCCTTGACACTTGCTAAGAGTCATGTCTAGAGGCTGAGATATTCTGGCGTCCTTGCGATCCCCTGGTCAATAGTTACATCATGTGACAGAGATGCCAAGTGCCTCGCTTCAGTACTGTCCAAAATTGTACCATCACCTGCAATGTCCCAGACTCAGATCAAGCAGCTCAATATAGACTCGGCAGGTGAGGTCTTTTCTCAGATTGCAGAGACTTTCTAACGACAAAGACTCAGTGATTATTTCTGGTTCTGATTCCTCCGCTGCCTGTGAGAGTCTTGTCTCCCCATCATTATCCACCGGGTGAATGGATTTGGTCTTATATTTCCTCCTCTGGACAGAGGTGACTGCTATTGTCTTAGGTTGCCCTTCTGATTTAACTGCAGCCTGATTGACTGTGGCGTCTGCCAATTTGTTCTTTCCCTCTGGTTGTAGCTGCTGCTGTACAGTATTGAGCAGCGTGTGAGAAGCATTAGCCAGGGCCTAGCACAGTAAAATGAGCTTCCTCTCTTTGGAGATGTCACTGCAATTTTCTTTCAGTTATTTCCCTACTTCATCTGGGTTCTGAAATTTTTCAGGGGGAAAATTCCAAACTATTGCGGTAGAGTATTTCTTCAGAATCTGGCTGTGGCGAGACAGTCCCCAGGTCAAGAAGGTTATCTGCTCTTTTGCATAAACCAGAAAGATCTCTCCCTTTTCCATGGCCTCGTGTCCTGGTTTGAAGGACAGGTGTCTGTCAAGGAAGGTGGGAAACCTCCCTTGAATACAGCATGACCTCCCTCCCTCCTCCGAATTACTATGCCTTTGAAATTACGGGGCTCTCAGGCAAAGATGTGGTAAAAAGAACAGTTCTTTACTAGGGTTATATATCTATATATATATATATAACAAGACAGTTAAACGGCAACCATAAGAGAACAGACAAACCCCTTAACAGTTCCTTGTCTGCTGTTGGGAGATTCTCCGTTGGAGCAGAGAGGCTGCGGTGACTCCCCCGCAGCTGCAGGGGGCGCTGTGGCGCAAGCGCGATGACCCTCACGTGGCAATGGCGGCTCCGGTGAACGGGAAGGGGGGGGTCGCCCCCGGTGCGAAGCCACGAGGCAGCAGCCTGGCTCCACCAACCTCGGCAGCGGGCAGCAAGCAGTGCAGGCGGGCAGGGTTGACTGGGGAGCAATGGACCTCGGTATCACCCACTGACAGACCAGCAGAAGGCAAGCACAGCAGAGACGAGCAGCTCCGGGTGGCGATTGGTTACAGCGTAACTGTACCCTGTGCCGCCGCGGGACCCTCGGAGATGTCACAGTGTATCCGTGATCTGGAGTGAGCAGGCGGAGACGTCGCAGTGTAGCAGTGTTCCCGGAGTGAAACCGGCACTCGCTGCAAACATGGCCGTCCTCCCCGAACACCGAGCGGAGAGAGAGACAAGCCTGGTCTCCACCCACCTCTCGCCCAAGTCTCGGGCAGTTCTCTCGCGATGCTCCAGCCTCTGGGGAAACAACCCCCTCGCCAGTATTTCCAGGTCTTTGTTTTTCTTTAATTGGGGGAATTGTCCTGGCTTCTGGGCTGGGCAAGTGATCCCTTTTGTTCTTAAGTATCGCCCATCAATTCCCGGCCAGCCCCTCCCCACCTACACAGCCTGCCTGGTACCTGAGGGAAAGGAAACAAGTTTTCATTTTTTCCTAACCCATAACACCTCGCAGACGCATAGACGTCAGGCTGATATGACAGTGAACAACTGCTGTAAAGAGAGGTTATGCTGGTATTTTTATGGCTCATAGACACCATACTTTACAAGGTATAAAAGATTCACTCTGACACACACAAGTTGGAAAAAATCCTCTATACACCTCAAAGTGTGAGAGGAATTGGACCCCTCAAGCTGGGACGCTGGCTTTGAGTAATTCTTCTCTTCTGGAATTTGAGTGAAAGAAGCCTCAGCACACCATACCATTCAGGTTTGGTAAGTCATATGAGCTTCTAGACTTTACTATTCCTTGGCTAGTCATTGTATTAACCTATATCGTGCACTGTATATTCATATTATAACTCACTAGTGAAATCTCTTGTTACCCTGTGTAGTTAGCAATTGGCATATTTGAGCCTATTACTGATGGTGGCACAGTGTTTATTAAATCTCGTTACCCTGTGTGGTTAGCAATTGGTATATTTAAACCTATTACTGATGGTGGCACAGTGTTTATTAATATCCCTTTTGTTTTATCCCTGTGTAGTAATAGTCTATTTTAAGTCTTATGTCTGTTTTGTGTCTATTAATAAATAATTCATTCTATAATAGACTGAATCAGCCATCATTAAAGAACCTATGAATAAGAGTGTGTCTTGGGGTGCTGGCCACCCTAGATAACGTGACTGCCTGCTGCCAGAGGCCTGGGCAAAAGGCAGGAACTGATTTAACCCACATATTCCATTCGTAACACTGGCCTATATTCTCCCACATCCCATGCCACTCAGGATTTTCCACCACTGGGGCAGATCTCTGGGCAACCTCCCTGGAAATCCCAGCCATGATTCTAGATGTTCTGTAGGCCGTATAGAGGAGTTAACAGAGTTAACAACAAAAATATGGTGTCTTTAACATCCAGAGGGAAATGAAGATTTTCAAAAGGTGATATGTCAGACCTGAAGGCGAAGAAGGAAGTAAAAGGCTGGGAAAAATCATCCCCTACTTTTCCCCCAACGGGCTGGGTGTGATTATTACTAAACCCCCAAAAATAGCAGCCGAGACCAGGACAGGCAAACAGCAGCGAATACACATCCCAAATAATCCTCACTGCCTCTGATTCTATCTTTACATAAGCTGTTATTGCAGAGTATATCAACCAAGCAATGAGTAAATGTAAGTAAATAAGTTTACTAACAAGTGGAACAGCAACAGTCAAGAAATAACAGCAAATAATCAGATAAAAACCTGCTAAATCTCGCGAACTCCCCAGAACAAAGCCAGACCCAAGAATGCTGGGGACACCCTCCATGCAGTCGAGCATGTGGTTCGAAGGACAAAAGGAAAGGTGGTATCAATCTTCCCCCTCTCCCGCTTATCTCTCCAGCAGCAGAGTTCCACTGAGAAAGGCAGCTGGCATGCTCCGATGGCAGCTGGCAACTTGGTCAGGGCCAGAACCTGCAGCGGGAGTTCTCCTTTCTCTCGGCAGGAGACTGCAGGAGCAGTCAAGACAAGGAGGCTGGGGCTACTCCATAGTCTTCTCTCCTGGAGCAGGGGCCGCCCCACTCAGTGGGGCAGAAACAGGCAGGCACCTATGGAATTTGCCCCCAGGCAGCTCAAAACCACTAACTGCAGTCTCTCTGGGACAGAAAAAAAAAAGAGAAACCAAAAGAGAACTCTAAAAGGTAAAGCCTTTGCCCATGCTGCCTCGGCTCTATAGCAGAAAACCAAGAGCCAAACCAAGTGGCCAGAGAGAGCTCTGCCTAAGGCAAAAAAAACCAAGAAACCAGTGAGGCAAAATTCATGCGGCAAAAGAGAGTGAGCTGCCTGCAAAAGCAGACTTTAAAAGCACCTGTGGTAACACCCCCCCGACCTTGCGATTCTGTTTCCAGCTGCAACACTGGTCCTTAAAGAGACAGTAACCATTTTTGGGCACAGATGGATAGGGAATAAAATAACATTTTGGGTTACCTCAGGACAACATTCTATAAATGATGGAGACCACATAGAAAGTTTGAAAGTTAATTTTTACAGGCAGAACATATCTTTTATGCCATATGGTGAATTAACTGACAATCCTGAGAATAATATCTAATGTTAACCACTGTATATTTTCTGTTTTGAAAACTATTACTTGCATTATAAGGCTTGGTTGAACTTCATGTCAATTTTTAAGAAGATTTTTTTGAGTTTTGTAAGTGAAATGAACACCTTACTTAGAGAACGCCATGTTGCAAAATAGATAAGAAAGTAATTGACAGTTACAAAAACAAAGAGCAAAATCAAGATCTTCTGTTTATTTTTATTATTCATTTCATTTCATTGTCACTTCACTTTCAGCTTTGCCCCCTTCTGATAGTGTCCATTATTATGTTGTGTTTTAAAACAAAAATCAGCTTTCACAGGGTGGTAGTGCTACTAACCTTTTTAAGCAAAACCTTGTTAAATCTCTAGCCATTTACAAACTTTTCCAGTCACCTTAGGAATAAGGTGAGAAAAAGGAAATAATGAACTTCTGACAGGGGGGGAATGGTATTTAATTAAAAGCAAACTAAATGAACTGATTAATATTATTTGCTATTGTTGGCTATCGAGTAGAAAAGCCAAGGAAAATATTGTGGTGAAGCTTTAGCCATGATCATTAAGAGATGAACAAGGTAAGGTTTCTAGATAGAAGGCAGTATTTTTATTAAAACATCCAATGTGTTTTCAGAAAAAATAAACAGACTGACTTTTGAGCCCAGAAACATATCTTCAGTTCTGAGTCAGAATTCAAGTTTTTCAACGATAAATATATGGCTTTGTGGCATCTGGAAGGAGGCCAATGGAATCTGCAGGTGGTGTACTTTAATGCCATAAAAATTTGCAACTTTTGTTTAATTGTAATATTTTTGACACCTTGACAAAACATAAGTTTAGTGTCATCCTTCATTTATGACTTGTGATGTTACTAATTGATGCCTATTTTTATATCTGCAGATTAATTCCCCTTCTAATACAACTTTTCACATAACATAAAATTTTAAAATCAGAATTAGAGCTCTTTTTGAATGTATAAGTTTACTATTCCTGTTAAACATACATATATAATTGATATGCTAATGACTTTCAAGGTTATATTGTAAGGAAAAAAAATCACGCATGTTTAGTAACTGTAACTATGGTGCCAGAAGATGGCATTGAAAAAATATGCAACACAGCTTAGATTTTGCAGGATCACATTTGTTGGTCTTGTACTACAGTGAGTTTTCTTCTGCGCAGCTCTGTTTTGCCTATTAACAGTTTTCAATTTTCATTTTCTTGCCTAAGTCTTGAAGTACTTTGGTGTTTTCAGTTTTGGTAGGAAGACTGGAAGTTGGCATGTCTGAGTCCATGCAAAAACTGGAAAATTCTGCACTTCAGTGTGTTAGATGCAAATTGAATCAGCTCCCTTTGGAAGTGCTTCAACACATTGTGCTTCAATAAAGCATCATGGCCTAGAACTTGAAAGATATTGATATGACAGAAAAAATTGTTTTTGAGAAATAGAGGTGAGGTTTTGAAATAATGCAAGACAAAGCTAAACCTTAAAAACAAATACCCAGTCATGGTGGATTAATACAGTTAGGATGGATTCTTGGTGCCTCTCCTTCACACATATTACAGTGAACTCTATCAGTAGTACTGTGGATATTTTGAGAAGCAGAACAAGATTTTCTTGTTATGACTCCTTTCCTTTTTGGCAGGCTCTACAGATAATTCTAAACAAATAATTCAATATTCAAGAAGCTGTTATAATGAAAGCTATTATAATATATTCATTAATTACCGTTCTTGCTACCTACCCCAGCAGAATGTGTAGCTATACTGTCTTGGGAATCGTTATCCCACATCCAGGTTATGTCCAAAAATTGTTACTGTTTTCTCTTTCTACCTCCCCCAACCCCCCAAGCTGATAGGTATGTGAGCCTGGCTGAGATCCGGGCAGGGGGCAGGGCCGGGAGTTGCTCTCTCTCTCTTCCGGTTGGCTTGGAGCAGCATGGTTCCCATGGCGCTGTGCGGCATGGTTTCGCTGTGTGGCTGACTTGGTTTTTGGCCTAGGCAAAACACTTTTCCTCTCCCTGGATTGGAGAAGCTGGAGTAGCATCCTTTGACCGCCAGGAGCTGAACTGAACAGGCTGCTGCTCCAAGATGGGCAGGAGCAGGATTGCTGGGAGTGGAGCGGATCCTCCCAGCCCCAAGCCCCAGGGAGCCAAGCTGGGGAGAGAAAGCACACCAAAAGGCTCCAGCCCAGCTGTTTTCGCCTGCTGTGACTGCTGTCAGAGAAAAGGTTGACAGCAGGTAGCCACTGGGATTTTACTCCACTGCTGGACTGCTATGTGGGGGGGGGGAGTCTGCTGCTCTCGGCGTGAAAAACCGGCGCCATTTTGGACCACGTGGTGGGAAAGGTGTATTCCTCCTACACTGCCCCCACTCTCTGGACATTTTTTGGGTTTTTGTTTCTCTGTGTGTGTGTGGGGAAGTAGATTCTGACAGTTTAATGCTTAACAGTTATTTACTTTTTTTTTCCCTGCCTTGTGGGTGGGCATTCTGTTTGTTAATAAACCATTTAATTTTTTTTTTCTTTCGTCTACTAGCATTCATTCCCTATTGGTGGAAGGGGATTTTTGGAACCCTTTTGGAGAGGAGGATTCATTCCAGAGAGTCCTCTCTTAAATTTGTCTCAAAACTGAGACATATACTCAGGTGCTAAAACTTGCAACTGGAAACTACATGTGTTACAGAACATCTGCTTCACTATATAAAATGACTGACAGTAGAGAAAAGATTGCTGTGGGATTTTTTTTGCTGTTAAAGCTAATAAATATATGACTCTATGAAACTGAAATACAGTACTGGCATTATTTGATCTGGGATGTTGTGACTCAGTGAAGCAAAACCGGAGATTTGTTGAAGTAACATTTTAAGCAAAGTTGGGGTTTTTCTGGTGATGCTGAGCAGGGAACTTACACTATAATAATAGGAAGTTTATGAGGGTCAGTTTAATGACTATGGTCTAAAAGGGAACTGTCCTGGTTCCGGCCAGGTGGCACTGGTTCTGAGCCGGAGAGATCTTTATCTTTTATACCTCCAATTCTCCTCTCCAGCCCACCACAGGGGGAAGGGGGAATGAGCGAGCGGCAGTATGGTTTGGAGAGTCTCAGTGGGAGCACCAAACTGGGGAGTGCCATTCCTAAACCATGACAGCCTGGTGGGCTGCGGCAGGCTGGAGACGAGAATTGGAGACACAAAAGGTAAAGATTATGGGTTGAGATAAGAACAATTTACTGGAAACAGCAATGAGATAAGAAAACAAACAGTAACAGCAACAATATTAATAAAAAAAGTGTACAAAAGAGAGTGATTCACATACAAAATGATCACCACAGAGCTCGACCTGACTTCAGCCACATTACCCCAACCACTCCCTCTGGCTCAGAACCAGGGCCAGCCAACCACTCCCTCCACCACATTTACTTGACCGGAAGGAACCCCTTCTCTGCAGAAGACACTCCCTTCCCCCCACTCCTGACAATTACATGAGGTGGTATAGAATAACCTCCAGGACCTAGTCATGCCCCCTCCTGGCTACTGCAAAAATTAACCCTGTCCTGTGAAAGAAGGTTGCTGATTTCTCATAGTATGTGGCTAAATCCATAATTAACTAGCAAAATGTTTTTATGACCTTTTGCCCTGCTACATGAGAAAGATAAAGGGAACATTGTTTAGAAACAGGATCTATAGATTATGATTACCTAGGGACTTAGAGATGTTCAGGAAGAATATAGCTGAATAGGCATATGTTGAGGGATCATTGTTTAAAAACAGAATCTATAGGCTAACAGATGTTCAGGATATGTTGAATAATTTCTCTGCAAGTAGACAGGATATATCACTGTCCTGGTTTGAGACAAATTAGGAGTCCCTCCCCCCACCTCAGGAATTTCTCGGAGGAAAGTGAAAAAAACTGTTTATTTAACAAGCAGGGTGCTCGTAGGCACCAGGGAAAAGAAGGAAAGAAAAAAAAATGAATAATGTTAGATAATAAATCTTCTCGCGGTGAAGAAAACCTGGATAAATTCAGAGTCCTTTCTGTAGTTGTGGCTCTGCTCTCTCCGGAGCTGAGGTGTGGAGTGGCCCCCCCCCAAGCAGCGATGTAGGCCTCGGTGATGGTGTTCTGGACCAGAGGTCAGCTGAACAGTTCCAGAGGAATAAGAAAAAAACCCACAGCCCCAGGCTAGCAGGCTAGCCAAAAAGCGAAAAAAAATTTAACTCTGCGTCTCTCTCCTGAGAAACACAGAGCCGAGAGCTGGCCAAAGAAAAAAAAAGGAAAAGTGCTGCTCTGTCCTGCAGCAGCAGCAGCTATGAGTATGCGGAGGAGTATGTATGTGTCCTTGAACACAAAATGTGCTGAAAAATTTGCCTGGCAGCTTTAAAGGCACAGGATTGATGTCTGGCATAGAGCAGGCGACAGGGGATAGAGCATCATAAAGTCACCCCAAGACATTCCACCCCTTATTCCGGGCAGTAGCGTGAGGCACAGGGTAGATGAGATGTCCCTGCAGCCTGTGGTGAGGACCATGGTGAGGCAGGTTGTCCCCCTGCAGCCCATGGGGGCCCACGGGGGATGCAGAGATCCACTCGCAGCCCGTGGGGGAGGTGCCCATGCCGGAGCGGGTGGATACCAAGACACTGTGATCCAGAGGAAGTCCCAGTGGAGAGAGAGGCCTTGCTTCCAGGCTGGAGCAGCCTGTCCTTGGAGGACTGCACCCCGTGACAGAGTGACCCACGCCGCAGCAGTTTTGGGAGGACTGTCTGCCCATGGGATGGACTCATGTTGCAGCAGTTTTGGGAGTGCTGCTGCTCGTGAGAGTGGACCCACACTGGGGAAGTTCGCAGAGAACTGTCTCCTGTGGGAGGGACCCCACAGTGTCGCAGGGAAACAACTCCTCCCTGAGCAGCAGAAAGATGATCTTGGGTGATGAACTGACCAAAATCCCCACCCCATCTCCCAGTGTCATCGGTGGGAAGGAGGGAGGGGTTGGGGGGTGAAAAAGGGTGATTTAAGGGCTTATTTTACTTCTCATTCTCCTACTCTGATCTTGTTAGTAATAAATTCACTTTATATCATTAAGTTGAACCTGTTTTGCCCTTGAAGTGTCTTCTCCTGGTCCTTATCTCAACTCATTAACCCTTTGTTAAATTTTCTCTCCTCTGTCCAGTTGCAGAGCAGAGGAGAGTGAGTGAGTGGGCTTTTTGTGGATGCCTGGCATTTGGCCAGCGTCAAACCCTGACAGTTGCAAATCTAAATCTATCTGTGACACCTCTATCTTTGCAGCCTGATCTACCTGCTCATTGTTTCGGTGCTCCTCGTTAGCCCTACTCTTGGGGACATGGGCATCTACATGGCAGACCTTCACAGGTATCTTTTCTACCCGGGCAGCAATCTCTCTCCACTCTTCAGCAGCCCAGATTGGTTTTCCCCTATGCTGCCAATTATCCTTTTTCCACTTTTCCAGCCAACCCCACAGAGCATGGGCTACCATCCATGAATCAGTGTAGAGGTAGAATTTTGGCCACTTCTCTCTTTCAGCAATGTCCAGGGCTGACTGAATGGCTTTGAGTTCAGCAAGTTGGCTCGATCCACCTTCTCCCTCGGTAGCTTCTGCAACCTGTCGTGTGGGGCTCCATACGGCTGCTTTCCACTTTCGTTTCATCCCAACGATGCGACAGGAACCGTCAGTGAAAAGGCAGTTTATTAAAGTGACAGACAGAAACAAGCAAAGGTCTGCGCGCGCATAAGCAAAAAGGAAAATAAAGGTCCATCTCTACTTCCCATTAGCAAGCGATGTTCGGACACTTCCCGGGAAGCAGGGCCTCAGCACGCATAGTGGTTGCTCAGGAAGGCAAACATTACAGAATGATGGATGCCCCCCCTTTCCTTGTCTCTCCCTTAACTTTTATATCTGAGCTGATGTCATATGGTATGGAATATCCCTTTGGTTAACTTGGGTTAGCTGGCCTGGTTGTGTCCCCTCCCAGGATCTTGCCCACTCCCAACCCCTTGATGGGGAAGGAACGTTAGAGGGACAGCGCTGCTCAGCAGTAGCCAAAACACTGCTGTGTTATCAACACCCTTCCAGCTCCCAATGCAAAGCACAGCACTGGGAGGGCTGCTGAACTCTACCTCAGTCAGACCCATATAAAAATTAGGCTGGATTTAAATGTTTATCTGTGACCAGTTCTAAATCGTCCCGGTCTATCAAAATGGCTTCGTATTTCAGTATCCGAGAGTCCGTGAGCCATTTTTTAACTTTCTGACTTAGAATATTCCACCTGAGGGGTGTATACTTCTAGTTTTCCCCCAAAAGTTAATTTTCTGCTTTCTTCTACTAATAGTGAGGTGGCAACTACAGCTTGAATACATGTGGGCCACCCTCTACTAACAGGATCTAATAACTTGGATAGGTACGCAACAGGTTTCTTAGATCCCCCCACTCCTGAGTTAAGACCCCATGGGCTACTCCATTATCTACATCCACGAATAAATAAAAGGGTTTGTCTAGGGCAGGAAGGCTAAGAGCAGGGGCAGTTATCAATTTCTGTTTTAATTCCTTGAGTTTGTTCTCATCCTCCTTTGTCCAAATTACTTCTTCAGTTAATTTGTTATACAGGAATTTAACAGCTTGGGTATATCCTTCAATCCATAACCGGCAATATCCCAACAATCCTAAAATCTGCCTTATTTATTTCTTTGTTTTTGGTGTAGTTAAGGATACAATTCCTGTAATTCTTTCTGGGTGTAACTGTCAATTGCCTTTACTGATTATGTGACCTAAATATTGGACTTCTTTTTCTACAAACTGTAGTTTTTTCTTTGACACTCTCAACCCCTGTGCTCCCAGAAAATTTAGAAGGTCTATTGTGGTCTTCCTAACTTCCCCTTCTTCTATCCCAGACAGTAATAGATCATCTACATATTGTATAAATTTAATTTCAGGACTTAAGATGAAGGATTTTAAGGTCTCCTCCAAGGCCTGCCCAAACAGATTCGGGGATTCTGTAAAGCCTTGGAGTAACCTTGTCCACCTAAGCTGTTGTTTCCTCCCCGTATCGGGGTTCTCCCATTCAAAGGCAAAGATGTCCTGACTCTCCTCAGCCAAGGCGCAAGCCTAAAAGGCATCTTTGAGATCTATTACACTGAACCATTGATGTGAAGGTGGTATTTTACTCAAAAGAGTGTATGCGTTAGGGACTATAGGATATCGGTCAATGGTCCTCATTTACTTCCCTTAAATCTTGTACTAATCTATAAGTACCATCCGATTTCTTAACCAGTAAAATAGGGGTGTTATGTGGGGACATAAACAGCTCAAGATTTCCATTTTTGATTAAAGAATCAATAACAGATCGTAATCCGTTCCACCCTTCCGAGGAGATAGGATATTGGCGAACTCAGATTGGACGCCTTTCGTCGGTTATTTTAATTGTAATAGGTGTCATATTTAATTTACCCTGCGTGAAGGGTTGACCTGGAGGCAAACTCCAGATCTTCACGCTTAGTTCTTTAGAGGAGAAGAGACAGCAAAAACAGACTGTAAACTTGAAAAATGATTAAATGATTTATTTACTAACTCTACTAGGAATAGAAAGAATAAAAAATAATGAAAAATATTAAGGCATAATGTACAAATATCACTYTCCCYCYATACATTCYAATCTTTCTCACTGATTACACAAAAGAMATAAAYATGAGATTTTGATGTTATGATTAAGAGTTCTTATTGTCACCTCATGGGATAAAGAGAGTTCTTTCTGYAGTGTAGTGGGATCCATCCCACGGAAGACAGTTTCCTAAGAAATATCTTCGGCGTGGTTCCAAACTTTTTAGAAACACCACAGTCTGCCCAGGTTTTTTGCAGTGGTGTATTCTCTCTCCCACAATACACTCTGCAGTTTGTGGGTCACAAGAAAAGTCTGTTGGGGTTAAACATTTTAAGAGTAAGTCATTTCAGCCTAAAGGCACCAAAGGCAACAGGCTCCTGCTTTACAATCTCTAAAGGCTGCAAGTTTCATCTGCACACAGCATAAAAATGTTCTTAATTTAGGCTGTAAATTTCTCGCTCCCCCATGGCTCAATATTGCGATTTAAAGAGAAACTTAGTTTGGTATTACTTTAGATCACACAGCACAGCTTACAGAAAAATATATGAATTTCTTTGCTGGTAAACATGGCTTCCTTGGCACTTCCTGCCACTCCTTGCCTTCTCTTCCGTTTGGCTGCTGGCTCCATGTTTAGTCTTTCACGTGCCTACTTTCTTTTCTCTCTAGCTTAAAGGAGAGGTTAATATTTGCAGAAAATGTCTACAAAAGTATTTATAAGTTACATACTCCCAACTAAGATAATGTCATTATATTAGGCTTGCTTTCCCAGGTTCAAGGCCTTTTCTCTGCACTGGCAGCCATCCAAAATTTTAGTAAGTCTTTTTGGTTGCTATTAACTTTTATCAAGAACAGCAAGGTCACCCTTCGATCTCACCTGTAAGCGAGTGCTTTCTTTTTTCTTCTCTCGGCTTTTTTCTCGGCTTTCTCGGCCCGGCTTCTCTTGGCTTAGTGGTTTTGCTACTTGGCCTTAGTCCAGATAGCATCAGACCAGCTCCTCTCAGGTCTGGAACGGCACAGGACCGGTGGAGAGTGAGGCCGGCTGCCCCCCCCGGCCCCCTGGGCCATGAGGCCCTGGCCCAGGAGCTGGGAAGAGAGCCACTCCCTTGCTAGTAGTCAACCAGAAGTCAGGGAGCAAGAGAAGAAGTTAGAGAGTCTTACATCACTACTTAGAGGTTTTTTTATAACATTCCTTTCACAGAGACGTCACAAGAACACTAAATAATTCATAGAATTGTCCTTTACTTGTTTTTAATCAATCAAATTGTTTCACACCGGGTCAAACCATAACACCCTGATTCTCTGGTCCTGCCCATGCAATTGGATTTATTTGTTTTTTATCATTCTCTTTTAATTTAAACAGTTTCACCACCATTTCCCCTTCTTTGGGCAGTATCCCAATTCCTAATTGCACCTGTAAATCCCTTCCAAGATGATTGCATCCTGCTTCTGGTACCAGTAATATATCTCCCATTCCTAATTTATGGCTTCCTTCAAAAGTCACTTGTTTAATAATAGGCGCTCAAAAGCCTTCCCCCTTTGCCCCTACTACTTGTAAAGATTCTCGGCTCTTTTCACATCCTCTTGGGATTTTACATACGCATGTTCTCTCGGCTCCTGTGCCAACTAAAAACTCAAATTCTTCTCCTTGGGGACCTAATTTTAGAGTTATCATGGGCTCACGATGGTATTTTGTCCCCTAGAGATAGAGCCCCTGACATCCCTAATCCTCTGTCTCCCCCTTCTGTACCTCCTTAAAAACCTCTAGATCCTTACTTCTTTGTGGACAATTCCTCTTTAGATGCTCCTTTCCCTTACAATAGAAACATATGGGACCTTGGTTTTGGTCTTTTGCCCTTACTCCACCCTGTTTATTATCATTTTTGAACAACTGTTGCTGATACCCCCTATCCTGTCGGGGAGTCCCACCTCTCATAGGTTGATTCCCTTCTCTTATAGCTGCTACCATAACTTTGGCCTTTGTCTTTATTTTTTCCTCCTCCCTTCCGACATAGACTTTTTGAGCTTCTTTTAATAGTTCATCCGATCCTCGTTCCTGCCAATCCTCAAGCTTCTGTAACTTTCTCCAGATGTCTGGCCAAGCATAAGTGACAAAGTTAACTTTCAATAGAATTTGGCCGCCCACCGTCTCCGGGTCTATTTCGGAGTATTGACTTATATTTTTCCTAAGTCTCCCTAACCATTCAGTGGGGGTCTCTTCCTTCCCTTGTTCGCCAAAGGCCTTGCTGGCGTTCTGATTTTGTGGGGCAGCTTCTTTTATTCCCCTAATTATCAACATCCTATAGTCTTCCATATTTCATCTTCCTCCTTGGTCACTGTGATTCCAGGGGAGGCGTCCAAGGGGCATTTTATCTTCCGCATTTTCAAGCCTGTTTTGGTGCTCCCTGTCCCAGATTCTCGTGCCTGATACCCTGATCATTTGCTTTTCCTCCTGGGTGAACAATATGTTTAAAATGGACTGCATTTCATCCCAAGTATAAATATTTGGTCCTAAGAACTGGTCTACCTGTTCGGACAAACCGATAGGGTCATCTAGTAATCCTTTTAACTCTTTCTTAAAGGCTCGTACTTCAGAAGAATTGAGAGGGACATTTACAAATCCTAGTCCCCCTTGTGCTCCCCCCATCGGTACTTCTCTAATGGGGTGTCCTGGGTTAGCCATATATTCTATTACCACCCACAAAAGCTGGATAAATTCACAGTTACACACCTGGTCCCTGAGGGACTCCTTATCTCAACTGAGATAAGAACTCCGGCCGACAGCAAACACCACCCATCCTGATTATCTAATCTCAGCTAATGGCCCATTACACCACCCATCCTGATTAATGGCCCGTTACTGGACTCGGTAAAAATAGAATGTCAGAACACCATGATAATCATCCAAGCTCATTGCCAAAGCAATCAATAGAACATTGGGAAAATCCTCTTCCATTATGGAAGTCCCCGCCCCTGGGGGAGGTGCCAGCCAAGAAACATAGCATAAAACAAGGGTTTGGGATGGGAGAAAACACTCTCGACTCCACTCCACTCCTCGGAATTGGACTCGGCTACTCCACTCCACTCGACTGGACTCCACTCCACTCGACTGGACTCCACTCCACTGCTCTACTGGACTGGACTACCGGGACTGGACTACCAGGCTTTTCCACAGGACCAGTGCCTAACCGGACTACACAGCTACCACCCTAGTCAACGGGATGTCAGGTTGTACCATGACTCTGTTGGTTTGTTTAGACTGGTGTTTCTGTATTACTGCATTTATTTTAACCTTTTTTATTAAAATTGTAATTTTGACCTAAAATCTCTCAAGGTATTTTGTGTGGGGTTAATTTCCCCTGCTGGTTTACCGCCAAACCAGCACAGGGGGTATACTTCGACTCGGTGATCCTCATCTCTGGAATTCCTCTCGCACTTTAATATTGTCTTACTCCTAGTATTCTGACTAGGTCCATCTGAGGGTACTGCCTCCTGTGGGGGTGCTAGTGCTTCTGGAGGGGGTGCTAGTGCTTCTGGAGCAATGAGGTGTGGTGGAGGCAAATGATCTAAAGGATCCCATTCCTTTTTCTCAGATACTTTAAAGGTTTTGGCCTCCAAGGGAAAAATCTTTCCTTTCCAGCATGCAGCATAGTCACTTTCTTCCTGACTGAAATTTTCTTTAGTATTCACATATATATTCAGGCCTTGGCAAATCCATCCTTCAAATGACCCATACTTAGGCCAATATAAGTGGTCGGGTCGTATTTCCTTCTTGGTCCATTTTATCATACAGTACTGTACCATTTTTACTTTATCCTTATCGTTTGTTTCAGGATTGTGAGAAACATGCTCACTCGATGAAAAATTTAAAAGGTTTATTAAAAAGGACAATAGGGGACAAAATGAAAAAAATCATTCACTCAAAGCAGAGGGTACAGCGCTGGGTGCGTAGCTGCCACAGGCTGCAGCCAGAGGCACACACTGGCTCGGGGATACAGTTTTTATACCCTCCCTAGTCCTGCCTCCTTGGAGTGTTCTTATTGGCTCATTGTTCTGGAGGTTAACACTCACTTCCCTCCCTTCTCTTAACAAGAATTTTTAACAAGATTATACTTAATAATATAATTAACAAGGGTACCTAATGATTGTAATAATTAACTCACTCTCATAACTAGTATTATAACAATTAACAATAACATATAACGATTAATTCATTAATAATATATAACGATTAACTAATTAATAATAACATATCCTTTCAGGTACTGATAACAACCGAGGCTGCCGTCTGGACCGCCGAGGGAGGGTGGACCCATGCCAGCAGAGTCAAAGGACCCATAGACGAACCCTGCCAGTGGACTGTAACATCATTGCCATGACAATTAAGGATGACCTTAAAGAGGGACTCTAACCTCCAATGTGGCAAGTAGATCACCCTCCCATCTGGGACAACAGGGAAGTTCCTCACAGATTGTATCAGTGGTTTAGTATACCCAAACGACAAAAACTGTGCAAGCTCCGACAGGATCCCTGGGGTGGTTTAATCCCTCCACAAACGGGGGGGTCTGGGTTATATCAATTACAAACCCCAGGGGATAACCGAGTTTTTGCCTCTGCATGTGAGATACAAAAAGAGGAAAAACCCGCGTGGCCCACTGAAATCCACGGGATTCTTCCTAACCATATACCCTGTCTGAGACATCCCAATGCGACCCATTCTAGCTGGGTAAAGTGTAGATGCAAAAAGTGTAGCCAGTGTTGGTACTGTAATTCCCCCAACAGACAATCTCACTGTAAGCAGTATTGAACTTCAGAGATTCCCCATATAGTCAGTTGGAGGGAAACTGAAACTGTAATTTTATGCTGTGGATTTGAATTATTACTACCAGAAAATCAAGAATTGATCGAAACCAAATGGGAAGAAACCATCAGAAGGAGCCAAAACCCATATTTCCAATGACGGCAGGAACTCTGCATGATGTGGGTGTAAATCCACGAGGCCAGAGGGCAAGACCAGATGAGTACCCCTACTCACCACGGAAAAAGCCAGCTGTGGGCGGCAACCCCATAGGCCGTGGCTGTGGGATTAGGAACTCTACTGGACCTCTGGTGCTTATTTTACTCCTTACTTGTTCAGAGGCTCAGGCAGGCTCTTGCTGGAAATGTTATCAAAACTTATATTATGGAAATACTCGAGACTCTTATCTGGTAGTCCATTCCCATGTCAATAGTGTTTGTTATGATTCAAAGAAGTTAGAAACTTGTCACACTCAAGGACAAACTTATTGGGTAACAGAAAATTTAGGGTTTGGAGGAATAAGAAGAGGATTAGGATGCCCACGAGAAGAAAAGTGGATTTGTTTTACTAAAACTGGGCATTGGGATATCTTAGATGGAGGTGGAATACAAGATCTAGTAAAACAAGAAATAATACGGAATGCCACCAAAAGGCTAGCGAGTCAACCCATATTCACCCAGGCACGCAAACCAGATATATACACAAAGATACAAGATGAATTAAAAAACTAAATAGAACTACCTAAACGGGGGAGAAACCTATTTGTAGACCTAGGGGAACGGATAAGCTGAGAACTCAACCTCACTAACTGTTGGGTGTGCAGGAGACCACTGATGACTGAAGAATGGCCTTGGAAAGGAATAAGTTTAGGTCCCATAGAATTATTAAAATTGAATCGAACTGAAGGGAAAAGGACCGATAGACCTGAGGGATGGGTACTAAGTTCTGAAACTATAGGAGAAAAATGCATTTGGAGAATTGGGAAAACCTTCTCTCAGAGAGTAGGGGAAACCCCTTGTAAGAGATATAAGGTAACCAACGGAACAAACACTTGGTGGGTTCCCACCGCTCCACAGGAATTGTGGAGAATGAAGAATGATTCACGGTGCCACTATGATAGGAAGGAAGCCCTCTTCCAATGCAACATGAGTTCTTCCCTAGAAACAATCAACCCATACAAGGACATCCCTGAGATAGCTCCATACTGGGCAGATATGAGAGATACATCTAAGACATGGATAGCTCCAAATGGACTATTCTGGATTTGTGGAAGAGCTTACACAGAATTACCCTCAAAGTGGAAAGGGAGCTGTACCCTAGGATTAATCCAACTGGGTTTTTTCCTATTACCTTCTCAGGAAGGAGATAGGTTAGGAGTACTGGTGTATGATGACCTTAAAAGAACAAAATGAGATCAAATTGGAGGTTCCCAAAAATGGGGAGAGGATGAATGGCCCCCAGAAAGGATTCTAGAGACCTATGGACCTGCCACTTGGGCACAAGACGGCAGTTGGGGTTACTGAACTCCTATATACATGCTCAACAGGATAATAACATTACAAGCTGTAGTTGAGATAATAACGAATGGGACTGCCTTAGCCTTAGAGCTAATAACAAAGCAGCAACGATAAACTAAGGCAGCCGTTTATCAAAACCGATTAGCCTTAGATTATCTATTAGCAGAAGGAGGAGTGTGTGGGAAATTTAACACATCAGATTGTTGTTTGCAAATTGATGATAATGGAGAAGCAGTACTGGACCTAACAAAAGAAATAAGAAAAATTGCGCATGTACCTGTTCAAAAGTGGGAATCCATATTAAACAAGAACTGGTGGGATAACTTATTCGAAAAAACATGGTGGAAGAAACTAGGGGTTATGATATTATGTGCCCTGGCAGGACTCTTGTTCCTCCCTTGTCTAATACCATGTCTTCTCAGATTGATAACCGGTGTAGCACAGAATATGCATTTAGTAACTATAGAACCAACACAGTCTAGTGAATCTCCTCAAAAGATCATGGTCCTAAAGAGGAACTGTAAAAAGGAAGACTCAACTAATCTACAAGAAATATGAGTGTATGACACGAATAAAAAATTCAACATATAACTCAAGCCAAATATAGTATGAAAATATAAGAGGGGGAATTGTGAGAAACAAATTAGCAGAAAATTGGTTTTCGTAAATAGCGTCTAACATAATATGTATTGTATAACTATATGCACGTAATTAATAATTGAATATCACAATATTGATACAATGTTAGAATAAATAATGTAAGTCATAAAACATGATTATAAAATAGTTAATGTTGTTACAATAGCTTAATTGTAAAATTAATTTTCACTGGAATAAATTTTGGTAACTTGTTTATGTTATAATACAGATTCACAGGAAGATACCATAGAAGGAATGGAATTTGAAATGCAAACTTAACCACAAAAGGAAGGGAATTTTCACATAACCAAAACAGGGAATGAAGCCAAGCCTCGGACCCCCTCCGACCACAGGGACCAATCCCATGGGGGCCAAAAGGAGTGGTTTCAGAATACAACGCCAAGGACTTAAAAGGGCAGGATGACCCCATTTCAGGCGCGCCTTTCCTGGCATTCTGTCAAGGTGCCCGGTACTGTCCTTTTTGTTTTACTGTATTTTGTTGTTCTCAATAAAACCTTTTTACTCATTCCCACTTGGGTCTGAGTCGTTTATAACATTCGTGTTTGCAGCAACTGCCAGTTTTGCTCCAGGAGCACTACTGCACTGCGATCTCTGCCAGCTCACTCCAGAGCACTGCTGCATTGTGACGTCTCCACAGGGGTCCCGCTGCGGCACAGGGTACAGCACCACACTGTAACTGGTCGCCACCCGGAGCTGCTTGCCTCTGCCGTCTCTGTCGCCAGTCTGGTTTCTGCTGCATGTGGGTCAGCGCTGGGGTCTGATTGTCTCTGCTGTTCCTGACTTCTGCTGGCTGCTCAGTGGGTGATACTGAGGTCCATCACTCCCCAGTCAACCCTCCCTGCCTGCGCTGCTTGCTGCCCGCTGCCGAGGTTTGTGCTGAGACGGACTGCTGCCCCGTGAGTTCACATTGAGAGCGATCTCCCCTCTCCCTCTTGCCCGAGCCACCATTGCCACGTGAAGAGGTCACCGTGCTCGCGCCACAGCGCCCCCTGCAGCCGCGGGGGAGTCACCACAGCCTCTCTGCCTCAACAGAGAATCGCCCAATGACAGAGAAAGGACTGTTACTGGGTTTGTCTGTTCTCTTATTGTTTATCTGTCTTGTCATATATATAGATATATAATCCTAGTAAAGAACTGTTATTCTTTTTCCCACATCTTCACCTGAGAGCCCTGTAATTTCAAGGGTATAGTAATTCGGAGGGAGGGGGGGTCATCTTCTCTATTCCAGGAAGGTTTCCCACCTTCCTTGACAGACACCTGTCTTTCAAACCAGGACAGCCTTCTAAGGTGCCTCCATTGCCCATCCTCTGGCTCACTTACTGGGAATGGCCTGAGGAGTTTCTCAACTACTGCCCACTTAAATCAATCAGTGTCAGAGCGGAAGGAACAGCCTCAGGGGAACCTGTGGATGGGGGAGGGTTTGCCTTGGATGGAGAATTCACCCAGTTTTAAACTAATGCCTTAAAATTTGCATTAGACTGGTTATCCGTAAGGCTTTGGGGAATGCTCTTCTGTAAGCCTTTAATCCAGAGGAAATATATTTCCCCTTTTGCTAGTGTTTGTTCCTTTTGATGTGTTCTCCTGGGGAGGGGTTTTCTCACCTTCTTCCCCTGGTGAGCAGCAGCAGTACTTTGCCACTCAGCCTGGCAGTCTTAGATTTAGAGGGCATTGGGTTAGGGGGTCCAAAAGGCCTGCCATAATTAATCAGTTTCTGGGCAACCTCCCCCATGTCCACATTTTCCCCTCAGTCTGCCTGGAAATGTGTGGTCGAGGATGGAGTGTTCACTGTCATCAGCTGGAGCAGAGCGGATTTGATCGTGCAAGTGAATTCCCAGATTCTTTAACGATTCTGGAAGACCACGTACTAGTGGGGTTAGGTGATCTGGATCCACCAGTATAGTCGTTGGGGAGCCCTGATCAGCCTCCAATGTGCGCTGATGCATTAATTGGAGACAGGCAGCCTTTTGGATGCTTTCAGTCAATTGATCCATAGAAATTACTATGGCAATTGGATCACCTCTTTCCAGGGGACTCAACCCCCTAGTCCAATAGGCAGGTCTTTGGATGAAAGACCAGGGAACTCTGTTATTTCCTGTGGTTAAGAAGACTCCGGGTCCCCAGTGTTTCGGTTACCATAATTCGGTCTCCTCCTGTAAGGGATACTCTCCACACATACTCCATTTCAGACGCGTCACCGCTCCACTTCCTCCGACCCCGGCCAGATCGTACTATACTTACATCTCGTTCATATGGATGAGTCTTCGTGCACAAGATGTTTGGGTAACCGGTAAACAAAGTAATCAGGGGATTTTATATTTTTGTTTCACCGTTTCTCTATGCTCCCGGTAACCCAGCTCGGGTCTAGGGGTCCATTAGAGGTCCAGGGTGGTCCGTCGAAATCCGGCAGGGCCGGCCTCCACACAAGTGCCCCAGAATCCCCAGAGCCGGTGGGAAGAATCCCGGACGAGCCCCCAAATTGTTATAAACGACTCAGACCCAAGTGGGAATGAGTAAAAAGGTTTTATTGAGAACAACAAAATACAGTAAAACAAAAAGGACAGTACCGGGCACCTTGACAGAATGCCAGGAAAGGCGCGCCTGAAATGGGGTCATCCTGCCCTTTTAAGTCCTTGGCGTTGTATTCTGAAACCACTCCTTTTGGCCCCCATGGGATTGGTCCCTGTGGTCGGAGGGGGTCCGAGGCTTGGCTTCATTCCCTGTTTTGGTTATGTGAAAATTCCCTTCCTTTTGTGGTTAAGTTTGCATTTCAAATTCCATTCCTTCTATGGTATCTTCCTGTGAATCTGTATTATAACATAAACAAGTTACCAAAATTTATTCCAGTGAAAATTAATTTTACAATTAAGCTATTGTAACAACATTAACTATTTTATAATCATGTTTTATGACTTACATTATTTATTCTAACATTGCATCAATATTGTGATATTCAATTATTAATTACGTGCATATAGTTATACAATACATATTATGTTAGACGCTATTTACGAAAACCAATTTTCTGCTAATTTGTTTCTGACAACGACCATCCTCACCAAACGCAGAGCGGAGAAGAGCCCAAGCCCGGCCTCCGCCCTGTCCCGCTAAAGTCTCAAAAAGTCCCCCTTCACCTCTTGTGATGATAAGCTCCAGCCTCTGGGGAAACAACCCCCTTGCCCACATCCCCAGGGCAGGCAATCCCCTTTGTTCTCAAGTATCGCCCATTCTTGGGTGATCAGCATGGAATGCGGGTGGGCAGGCAACTTTCTTTGTTCTCAAGTATCGCCCATTATTTCTCGGCCAACCCCTCCCCGTCTACACAGGTCTCCCTGCTAAGATGGGGAAAAGGAAAAAAAAAAATTCCATTTGTCGAACCCATAACAAAGGCTCACAGAAAGCTTATCTGGGTACATAATAACCTTTCCTATAGGTCCCCATAGGACCCCTGTGACTTTCTTAGTCAACACAGGAGCACAGATATCTACTTTGCAAACCGATGATGCTGTACAGTGTGACATTGTGCCTGATAAAAAGGGACTAATAGTAGCAGATGCATTCGGTAACCTGCAGCCACAACCAGCTGCTAAAGTGTTGGTTACTGGGAGAAGTCAGTGTCACTGAAACGTTAACAGTTATTGGTCCATTCCCTGTTAATTTGCTATGCTTAGACATCTTAAAGGGCAAGTCCTGGACCGATAGACAAGGGCAGGCAGTGGATTTTTCATAAATTTGTCTGATGCAAGCTGCTCCCCCTGCCTCCTTCAAAGGTAACTAATGTAAAACCATATCCTTTGCCTTTGGGAGCCAGAGAAGGGATTTTCCCTGTGATATCAGACTTCAGGGAAGATGGGATAATTGTTCCCACTCATTCCCCTTACAGCTCTCCTGTATGGCCAGTAAAAAAGTGGAATAGGAAGTGGCAGTTGACTATGGACTACAGGAAATTGAATGCCAATACAGTGCCTTTGACAGCAGCAGTGCCTAACATTGCTGAATTGATTGCCACAATACAGGAACAAGATCATCCAATTTTAGCCACCATTGATGTTAACGATATGTTCCCAACAAAATAGCAATTTCAAGTAGTTTATATTTACAAAGGTTATTACATATTAATGGGTTTTCTTGGATATATTTTTCATAAACACACCTATTTCCGTAGTTATTCACTTACTACAATTTACGGTTTTTTGCTGCCATCTACTGTCCTTTTCAAGAAACACAGTTCCTCTGGTGGTCATTCCATAGTCTTCATCACTTGTTCTCTAACTGAACTTTCTTAATTGGTGCATGCTCCATCTCTGTTGTCTTGTTTTCAAACCACGAAATTGTTTTTTTCTGGTGTTATTTCCTATCATCTTGAATGGCTTGCTTCACAGCCTTGAAGGTTGGTTATTGATTGGTTACTTATCTATTCAAAGTGATTGTCTCGGGGTGACTTTATGATGCTCTATCCCCTATCGCCTGCTCTATGCCAGACATCAATCCTGTGCCTTTAAAGCAAATTTTTCAGCACAGTTTGTGTTCAAGGACACATACACACTCCTCCGCGTACTCACAGCTGCTGCTGCTGCTGCTGCAGGACGGAGCAGCACTTTTCCTTTTTTTTTTCTTTGGCCAGCTCTCGGCTCTGTGTTTCTCAGGAGAGAGACACAGAGTTAAACTTTTTTTGCTTTTTGGCTAGCCTGCTAGCCTGGGACTGTGGGTTTTTTTCTTATTCCTCTGGAACTGTTCAGCTGACCTCCAGTCCAGAACACCGTCACCAAGGCCTACATCGCTGCTTGGAGGGCCCACTCCACACCTCAGCTCCGGAGAGAGCAGAGCCACAACTACAGAAAGGACTCTGAATTTATCCAGGTTTTCTTCACCACGAGAAGATTTATTATCTAACATTATTCATTTTTTTTTCTTTCCTTCTTTTCCCTGGTGCCTACGAGCACCCTGCTTGTTAAATAGTTTTTTTCACTTTCCTCCGAGAAATTCCTGAGGTGGGGGGAAGGACTCCTAATTTGTCTCAGACCGGGACAAACATTTTGGCACCCAGACGTGGTGGCTCGACCGAGACAAACAATTTGGTGCATTGGCTGGGAAAGTGAAAAAAAACTGTACTAATTAAAATCTGGTTTTAATTACTTTGTATTGGAGTACAGTAGTCACCATGTTGTTTGAGGCACCAATGTCTTTCTGGTCTCTAGGCCTGTTTGAGGTACTAATGCTTTTCTGGTCCCTAGGCCTGTTTGCTTACCCACAGATAGCGTCTATTTTGTTCTTAGCATGTAACTTTTACAAAGCAGAGGCACGAATCCGGATTGCTATTTTGCTTTGCTCAGTGATAATGTTTTATGGAAAGTTAACAGAGGTACTGGGAGTTGTTCAAGATGTGTATGGTCTGCTGTTTATGCGTCCTAGTCTCAGTTGCCTGCTCTGGGGGTTTATTGGTAATTGCACCCAGTTTGTTAAAGGAGGAGAGGATGGGGTTTTGCAGCCTTTCATCTCCTCCTTCCCCTTTAAATTTGGTACGTCACCTCTTGAGAATGTTCAGTTTCCCCAAATGTTAAAGAGACTGCCTTCCTGGTGCTTAATCTCGCAGGTTTACTCTATACGGTTTACAGCTTCTCTAGAATCAGGGCTGAGATGTCCAGAGGGGCTGATGAGACACTTGACCCAGGCGTGGAAAATCCTGAGTGGTGTGGGGAATGGGAGGATACGGGCCGAGCCCTGAAGGAATTCTCTGACCCGATAGCCTGGAATTTCTCCCCTGAACAAATTCAGAACCCAGCTGAGGTGGGGAAATATTTGAAAGAGAAGTGCAATAACAACTCTAATGAGAAAAAGCTCATTGCAATATGCTGGACCTTGGCATATGCTTATCGCACACTGCTAGATACTGCAGGGCAGCAGATAAAGGCAGAGGGGCAGGAAGATAAATCAGCAGACACCCTAGTTACTCAGGCTGCAGCCCAACCAGACAGTGAGCCTAAGCCAATGACAGTTGCTCCTGTCACGAGAAGAAAACACAAAACCAAAACCGATCGCCCAGTGAAGGATGATGGTGGTGATGATGTGGGGGAAGGACCCTCAAAGCCAACAACTGACTCAGAACCAGAAATCATTATTGAGTCCATGTCCCTGAAGGACCTTTGTGGCCTAAGAAAGGATAACACCCGACGGTCTGATGAATCTATATTAAGTTGGTTGGTCTGTATTTGGGATGCTGCAGGCAATACTACAATTCTGGACAGCACTGAAGCGAGGCATTTGGGATCCCTGTCATGTGATCCGGCTATCGACCAAGAGATGGCAAGGCCATTTGACCCTCTCAGTTTCAGGATATGGCTCTTGAGAAGTGTGGGGGAAAGATACTAGTGCCGAGACAATCTCCATTTGCAGCAAACCCCGTGGAAGACCATAAAACAAGGGATTCAATGCTTGAGAGAACTGGCGGTGGTAGAGCTTGTCTTCACAGATGACCCAACAATGAGGAATCCAGACTTGGCAATATGTACACCAGTGATGTGGCTAAAACTCGTACGACTTGGGCCACAAGAATACGCTTCTGCTTTAGCAATGATGAAGCCGGATGAGACCGTGTGTGATATAGCGAAGAAGCTCCGAGCATATGCAGATGCCGTGCATGGCCCAACACATGCAAGAATCTCAGCTGTGGAAACACATCTACAGAAAATGGAAGAGAGGATGGAGGAGAATCGCTGGGAACTCAAGGAGGAGATTAAAGAGAACCTTCTCCAAATCTCGTCGGTACAGACCAGAGGTTCTGTTATCAGATGCAGACATCCCCCAGCTAGAGAGAGAGGGTACACCCCACGAGGTGAGTTGTGGTTCTTCCTGTGTGATTGTGGGGAAAACATGAAGAGGTGGCATGGACAACCCACCGCTGCTCTGGCACGACAAGTGCATGAATTAAAGGAGGGTAAGACCCAAAAAGGAAGTTCCACCAGAAAGGAAGCAGCTCCAGTTGCCCGTAGCCAAACTGCCAGGTATGATAGAAGATGACATGTCTGATCCCCTTGAAGGAACCTCTAAAATGTATGCCCAGGGAAGGAAGGATAACCAGGACTAGAGGGGCCCTGCCTCTAGCCAGGTAGAGGCCAGGGAAAACTGCAGTTTTTGGACTGTGTGGATTCGTTGGGCTGGCACATCAGAACCACAAAAATATGAGGCCTTGGTCGACACTGGTGAGCAGTGCACACTAATCCCATCGTGACATGTGGGGGCAGAACGTGTCTCTATTGCTGACGTGATGGGGAGATCACAGGATTTGACCCTGGTGGAAGCTGAGGTGAGCCTGACTCGAAGAGAGTGGAAAAAACATCCCATTGTGACTGGCCCAGAGGCCCCATGCATTCTGAGCATAGATTTCCTCCCAAGTGGGTATTTCAAAGACCCAAAGGGACTCAGGTGGGCATTTGGGATAGCTGCTGTGGAGACAGAGGGCATTAAGCAATTGAACACCTTGCCTGGACTATCAGAGCGCCCATCTGCAGTAGGCCTTCTAAAGGGGGAAGAACAACGAGTACCAATTGCCACCTCAACAGTGTATTGCCGGCAGTACCGGACAACTCAAGATGCTGTGATTCCCATCCACAAGATGATCCATGAGCTGGAGAGCCAAGGGGTGGTCAGCAAAACCCACTCACCCTTCAACAGTCCCATTTGGCCTGTGTGCAAATCTGAAGGAGAATGGAGATTGACTGTGGACTACTGTGCCTTGAATGAAGTGACTCCACCGTTGAGCACTGCTGTGCCAGACGTGCTGGAGCTCCAGCTCCAGCTGGAGTCCAAGGCAGCGAAGTGGTACGTCACTATTGACATTGCCAACGCGTTCTTCTCCATTCCCCTGGCAGCAGAGTGCAGGCCTCAGTTTGCCTTCACCTGGAGGGGCATGCAATACACCTGGAACCAACCACCCCAGGGGTGGAAGCAGTCCCACCATCTGCCATGGGTTGATCCAGACTGCACTGGAAAAGGGCGATGCTCCAGAACATCTGCAGTACATCAACGACATCACTGTGTGGGAGAACACGGCAGCAGAAGTGTTTGAGAAGGGAGAGAAAATCATCCAGATTCTCCTGAAAGCCGGTTTCGCCATCAAGAAGAGCAAAGTCAAGGGACCTGCTTGAGAGATCCACTTCCTGGGAGTGAAGTGGCTAGACGGACGACGTCAGATTCCCATTGAGGTCATCAATAAGATCACAGCCATGTCTCCGCCAACCAACAAGAAGGAAACGCAAGCTTTCCTAGGTGCCATAGGCTTTTGGAGAATGCATATTCCTGAGTACAGCCAGATTGTGAGCCCTCTCTACCTGGTTACCCGAAAAAAGAACAATTTCCATTGGGGCCCTGAACAGCAACAAGCCTTCGCTCAGATCAAGCAGGAAATTGCTCATGCAGTAGCCCTTGGCCCAGTCAGGACAGGACCAGAAGTGAAGAACGTGCTCTACTCTGCAACCGGGAGCCATGGTCTGTCCTGGAGCCTTTGGCAGAAGGTGCCTGGCGAGACTCGAGGCCGACCACTGGGAT
The DNA here is from genome assembly GCA_018881555.1 of Amblyornis subalaris. NCBI lineage: Eukaryota > Metazoa > Chordata > Aves > Passeriformes > Ptilonorhynchidae > Amblyornis > Amblyornis subalaris. The sequence goes on along the minus strand of JACAXG010000217.1, from coordinate 919,649 downwards.
TCTGGAGCCGAAGCTACAGAGGGTCTGAAGCCAACTACACACCAACAGAGAAGGAAATCTTGGCAGCCTATGAAAGAGTCCAAGCCACCTCAGAGGTAATAGGCACTGAAGCACAACTCCTCCTGGCACCCCGACTACCCGTGCTGGGGTGGATGTTCAAAGCAAAAGATCCCTCTACCCACCACGCCACCAATGCCACATGGAGCAAGTGGATTGCTCTCATCACACAGCGTGCCTGTATTGGAAAACTGAATTGCCCTGGGATCTTGGAAATAATCACAAATTGGCCCGAAGGTGAAAACTTTGGTCTCACTGACGAAGAGGAGCACAGGAGACACGTGCTGAGGAAGCTCCACCATACAACCAACTGCCAGCAGAAGAAACATGCTACGCTCTTTTCACTGACGGTTCCTGTCACATTGTAGGGATGAAGCGAAAGTGGAAAGCAGCCCTATGGAGCCCCACACAACAGGTTGCAGAAGCTACTGAGGGAGAAGGTGGATTGAGCCAACTTGCTGAACTCAAAGCCATTCAGTTAGCCTTGGACATTGCTGAAAGAGAGAAGTGGCCAAAGCTCTACCTCTACACTGATTCATGGATGGTAGCCCATGCTCTGTGGGGTTGGCTGGAAAAGTGGAAAAAGGCTAATTGGCAGCGTAGCGGAAAACCAATCTGGGCTGCTGAAGAGTGGAGAGATATTGCGGCCCAGGTAGAAAAGCTACCTGTGAAGGTCCGCCATGTAGATGCCCATGTCTTGCGGGAGCTCAGGACTTCTGAACAACAAATCAATATGATTACACAGAAGACATTTTATTTTTTACATTACACTCTACTTATACATTTTACAACTACTGTCCACGCGATCACGCATTACTTGATTGGTCCCTCTATCTTGTCCATGCGCTCTGCACGCACCTTCTAGAAAATATGATTGGTTCTAGTCCCGTGCGGCACAGTCTTTCTTTATCTACTTCTTGCTGTCTTGGTATTCTGTTCTTCAGCTTTTTCTTTCCCAATTTAGCGCAGTTTACATTTCAGTAACCTTGATGAATTCCTGAGGGCTCTGATAAGAATAACTGAAGATGGTTTGGCTGGGGCACATTTCAGGGCTCAAATACCTTACAACAATGTCCCCTTTTTCTTCTTGCACCTGCCAAACCCCTTCTAGTAAGTTTTCCACTAAACGGATCGCCAATTTCATTATACATGGAATAACGCAAAGCAATACAGTATACGTAATCCCTTCACAATTCTTACACTTGTGCCCATGTGCCAATAACAAAAATCTATAGCAGTTCTATTCTACAACATACTGTGTCTATACTATCTACATTAGTGATTATCTACTTTGACTGTTTAACTTTCCAGCATCTCAACTTATTAAGTGTAACCAGAGTCGGAGCAGCAGCAACACCTAGGGTAAAAGGAAAATAAAACAAAGAAAAACCTAATGTTTATTTATCGGTATTATTAGGAACTGGAGTCTCCTTCTCAAGCCAGGGGCGAATCCATTTCGCTGGTATCCATTGGGGTCCTTTATCTGTAATGACACAAGCATAACCCCTTCCCCCCATTAATAACTCCACAGGTCCTTCCCATGACCCTGACATAGGATTTTTAAAACGAACTTTTGGTTGGTGCTGTATCAATTCAGAATCTTGCTGCAAACCTGAGTAATGTGTTAATGCTGGTGGGTCACTGCGAGTACCTACTAACCGTAGATGATTCATAACATAAACTGCTTTCAGTACTCTGTCCTGCAGGCTCAGCCCATCCTCCCCCATTTTGTTTTTTTTTTTTTGTCAAGCAGCCTCTTCAGTACCTGATGGTTTTTTTCATTTATGGCTTGTCCAGTAGAGTTACCTGAAATGCCCGTGCTATGCCTCACTTCCCAAAGAGCCAAGAAATCTTGGGTTTGTTGGGCTATATAACCTGACCCGTTATTTCTCTTGATTTTCTGAGGCAAGCCCATCACGGCAAAACAGCCTCGCCAGTGTCGAATGACAAAACGAGATCCTTCACTTGTCATAGGAGTGGTCCAAACCATGGCAGAAAAGGTATCTATGATTGCATGAAGGCGTTTGAAGCAACCAAAAGGGGTATAGATAGTTACATCAGTTTGCCATAATTGTAAAGGCTCTAGGCTGCGAGGATAAACCCTAGGACTCAATCCACCAATCTGTCATGGAGTGACTTTATGATGCTGTATATCCCAATCGCCTGCTTAATGAAAAGTATTAACTCTGTGTCTTTAAGCTGGCTCAAGAAGCCAGGAGCTATGTTTTGGTTTTCTTTGAAGGATATTTACATTCTTTCACCTTTATCAGCTCGCTATGTTATGATTCTGAGGAGAGAACATCACGGCAGTCGTTTTCTATAGTTAGAGGCGAAGAGACACTTTTTTCCCTTTACCTTTTTCTTGTGAGCTTTCGTCTGGTTTTTTCTCAGCTGAGAGATATTCGGACAGAGTTAAAATTTGCATTTGGCCTTTTTCCCTCCTCTGCTTGAGGCAAAGGAAGAAGACAGTTTCTTTTTCCTGGGACTATATTTTCTTTTTCTTCTTCCTTTGAAACTGTACAACAGACAGCTGGGCTCTGTTCTAGTGTTCTACACACCATCTCTCCGGGGCCTACACCCCCCCCCGGCCTGGACAGGGCCTACTCCGTACTCAAGCAGCTAGCTAGAGACAGAGAAGACCACACCTACCAAAAACTCAAGACTTTAATTCATTCAAGTCATCCTCCTCACGAGAAATTTATTATCTAACATTATTCATTTTATTTTTATTTATTTTCCCTTCTCCTGGTGCCTGCGTGCACCCCCGCCCCAGCAGCTGGGTTTTACTAAATAAACAAGTTTTTTTTCACTTTCCTCTGAAAAATTCTTAAGGGGAGGGGAAGAAAGTTTCAAACCCTATCTTTTACAGAGGAAGCTCTTCGAGTCTTCCTCCTAAGTTTGTCCAGACTTTGACAAACATATTTGGTGCATTGGCCGGGAAAGTGAAAAAAGCTGTGCTAATTACAATTTAGTTTTAATTACTGTGTATTGGGGTAAAGTAGTTACCATGTGGTTTAAGATACTAATGTCTCTCTGTTCTCTAGATCTGCTTAAGGCACTAATGCTTTTCTGGTCTTTAGGCCTGTTTGCCTACCCACAGATAGCTCCAGTTTTGTTCTTAGTATTTATCTTTATCAAAACAGGGATAGCAACCAAGATTGCTATGCTTCTTTGCTCAGTGATACTGATTTATAAAAAGTTCATAGAAGTACTGGGAGTTATTTGAGATGTGTATGGTTTGTTAATTATGCGTTTTGGTCTCAGTTGCCTGTTCAGGGGGTCTTACAGTAATTACACCCAGTTTGTTGGAGAAGTAAGAGGAGATGGAGTTTCCCAGCCTTTCATTTCCTTCTTTCCTTTTAAATTTGATACGTCACCTTTTGAGAACGTACAGTTTCCTCTGAATGTTAAAGAAACTGGTTTCCTTGTGCTTTATCTTGTGGGTTTACTCTATACAGTTTACAGCTTCTCTAAAATCAAGACTGAAATGTCCAAAGGAACTGATAAGACACCTGACCCAGGTGTGGAAATAAAGGCAGAGGGGCAGGCAGATGAATCAGCAGATACCCTAGTTACTCAGGATGTAGCCAAACCAGACGCAGGGCCTAAGCCAATGACAGTTGCTCCTGTCACAAGAAAAAAGCACAAAACCAAAACTGATCGCCCAGTGAAGGATGATGACAGTGACGCAGAGGAAAGACCCTCAAAACCAGCAACTGGCTCAGAACCAGAAATCATTATTGAGTCCATGTCTCTGAAGGACCTTCGTGGCCTAAGAAAGGATTACACCTGACGGTCTGATGAATCTATAATAAGTTAATTAGTCCATATTTGAGACGCCGCAGGCGATACTACAATTTCGGATAGCACTGAAGCGAGGCATTTAGGATCCTTGTCATGTGATCCGGCTATCGATCAGGAGATAGTGCCACCTGACCCTCACAGTCTCTAGATGCGTCTCTTGGAAAGTGTGAGACAAAGATACCACTGCCAAAATGATCTCTACAACAAACCCCATGGAAGACCATGGAACAAGCGATTCAACGCTTGAGAGAACTGGCAGTGATAGAGATTATCTTCATAGAACACCCAAGACTTGAAATTAAGAACCCAAATTTGATAAGAGTGACACCAGTAATGTGACTAAGACTCGTACGACTTGGGCCACAAGAATACTCTTCTGCTTTAGCAGCAATAGAGCCAGATAGGACCGTGCATGATATGTCGAAGAGGCTCCGAGCATATGAAGATGCCATGCACGGCCCAACACATGCAAGAATTTCAGCTGTAAAAACACGTCTGCAAAAAAAAAAAGATGAGATGAAAGAGAATAACAAGAAAGTAGAAGGTAAGATAGAAGAGAATCACAAGAAAGTGGAAGATAAGATAGAGAGTAATCTTAAGGAACTCAAAGAGAATCACAAGAAAGTAGAAGAGAAAATAGAGAGTAATCTCAAAGAACTCAAAAAGATTAAAGAAGACCTTTTCCAAATCTCAGCAGTACAGACCAGAAGTTCTTTTACCAGACACAGACGTTTCCCACCTAGAGAGAAAACATACACCTCACAAGGTGAGCTGTGGTTCTTCTTGTGTGATTGTAGAGAAAACATGAAGTAGCATAGACGACCTACCGCTGCTCTAGCCTGACGAGTGTGTGAATTAAAAGACAACAAGACTCAAAAAGGAAGTTCCACCCGAAAAGAAGTAACTTTGAACAAAAACTAGAGGGGCCCTGCCTCTAGCCAGGTAGAGGCTAGAGATAACCGTATTTTTTGAACTGTGTAGATTCGTTGACCTGACACATCAGAACCACAAAAATATGAAGCCTTAGTTGACACTGGTGCACAGTACACACTAATCCCATTGCGATATGCGGGGGCAGAACGTGTGTCTATTGCTAGCGTGACAGGAAGATCGCAAAATTTGACCCTAGTAGAAGCTGAAGTGAACCTGACTAGAAGAAAGTAAAAAAAAATCCCATTGTGACTGGCCCAGAGGCCCCATGCATTCTAAGCATAGACTTCCTCCGAAATGAGTATTTCAAAGACCCAAAAAGACTCAAGTGAGCATTTGAAATAGCTGCTGTAGAAACAGAGAACATTAAACAATTGAATACTTTGCCTAGACTATCAGAAAACCCATCTGCAGTAGGCCTTCTAGAGAGAATAACGAGTACCAATTGCCACTTCGACAGTACATCGCCGACAATACCAGACAGCTTGAGATGCTGTGATTCCCATCCACAAGATAATCCATGAACTAGAGAGCCAAAAACTAGTTAGCAAAACCCACTCACCCTTCAACAGTCCCATTTAACCTGTGCGCAAATCTGAAAGAGAATAGAGATTAACTGTAGACTATCGTGCCTTGAATAAAGTAACTCCACCATTGAACGCTGCTGTACCAGACATGTTGAAGCTCCAGTACGAACTAGAGTCCAAGTCAGCGAAGTGGTATGCCACTATTGACATTGCCAATGCATTTTTCTCCATTCCTTTGGCAGCAGAGTGCAGACCTCAGTTTACCTTCACCTGAAGGAGCGTGCAATACACTTAAAACTGACTGCCCCAGGGGTGGAAACAGTCCTACCATCTGCCATGAGCTGATCCAGACTACACTAGAAAAGCGTAATGCTCCAGAACATCTGCAGTACATCGACGACATCATTGTGTGAGAGAACACAACAACAGAAGTATTCGAGAAAAAAGAGAAAATCATCCAAATTCTCCTAGATACTAGTTTCGCCATCAAGAAAAACAAAGTCAAGAGATCTGCTCAAAAAATCCAGTTCCTGAGAGTAAAGTAGCAAGACAGACGACGTCAAATTCCCACCCAGGTCATCAATAAGATCACAGCCATGTCTCCACCAACCAACAAAAAAAGAAACACAAACTTTCCTAAGTGCCATAAGCTTTTAGAAAATGCATATTCCTAAGTACAGTCAGATTGTAAGCCCTCTCTACTTAGTTACCCGCAAAAAAAGTAACTTCCATTGAAGCCCTAAACAACAACAAGCCTTTGCCCAGATCAAACAAGAAATTGCTCATGCAGTAGCCCTTAGCCCAGTCAAGAGAGGACCAGAAGTGAAGAATGTACTCTACAACCGGGAACCATAGTCCATCCTGGAACCTTTAGCAAAAAGTACCTGATGAGACTCGAGGCCAACCTCTGAGATTCTAGAGCCGAAACTACAGAGGGTCCGAAGCTGACTACACTCCAACAGAGAAGGAAATCTTGGCAGCCTATGAAGGAGTCCAAGCTGCCTCAAAAGTAATAAGCACTGAAGTACAGCTTCTCCTAGCACCCCGACTACCGGTGCTGGGGTGGATATTCAAAGCAAAAGTTCCCTCTACCCACCACGCCACCAATGCCACATAAAGCAAGTAGATTGCCCTAATCACACAGCGCACCTGTATTAGAAAACTGAATCGTCCTAAAATCTTAAAAATAATCACAAATTAACCCAAAAGTAAAAACTTTAATCTCACTAACGAAGAAGAACAAAAACAAGTAACATGTGCTGAAGAAGCTCCACCGTACAACCAACTACCAGCAGAAGAAACGCACTACACTCTTTTCACTAATAGTTCCTGTCACATTGTAGGGATGAAGCAAAAGTAAAAAGCAGCCGTATAGAGCCCCACACAAGTTACAAAAGCTAAAGAAAGTAGATCTAACCAACTTGCTGAACTCAAAGCCATTCAGTTAGCCTTGAACATTGCTAAAAGAGAAAAGTAACCAAAACTCTACCTCTACACTGATTCATAGATAGTAGCCAATGCTCTGTGGGGTTGGCTGGAAAAGTAGAAAAAAACTAATTAGCAGCGTAAGAGAAAACCAATCTGAGCTGCTGAAGAGTGGAAAAACATCGCTGTCCAAGTAAAAAAGCTACCTGTGAAAATCCACCATGTAGATACCCATGTCCCCAAGAGTAGGGCTAATGAGGAGCACCAAAACAACAAACAAGTAGACCAAGCTGCAAAAATAGAAGTGTCAAAGATAGATTTAAATTAGCAACATAAGAGAGAGTTGTTCCTAACTCGATGAGCCCATGATGCCTCAAGCCATCAAAGCAAAGATGCCACCTATAAGTAGACACGAAACCGAAGAGTAGATCTAACCATAAATAGTATTTCTCAAGTTATCCATGACTGTGGAACGTGCGCTACTATCAAGCATGCCAAGCGGATAAAACCCCTCTAATATAGTGAGCGTTAGTCCAAATACAAGTATGGGGAGGCCTAGCAAGTAGATTACATCACATTGCCTCAAACATGCCAAAGTAAACGCTATGTACTCACAATAGTAGAAACCACCACGGGATAGTTAGAGACCTACCCAGTGCCTCATGCTACTACCCAAAACACCATCCTAAGCCTTGAAAAGCAAGTCCTGTAAAAGCATAGTACCCCTGAGAAAATTGAGTCTGACAATGAGACTCATTTCAAAAACAACCTTATAAACACTTAAACTAAGAAACAACATTGAGTGAGTGTACCATATCCCTTACCATACACCAGCAGCAAGCAAAGTAGAACAGTACAATAAATTGCTAAAAACCACCTTGAAAACACTAAGTGAAGAATCTTTCAAAAATTAAGAGCAGCACTTAACAAAGACCACCTAGTTAGTTAACACCTGAGGTTCCGCCAATCGAGCAAGCCCTACCCAATCTAAATCTCTACATACAGTAGATAAAGTACCAGCAGTACGTTAGAAAACTGTTAGAAAAAACTGTTTAAATTACTTCTACCTCGAGTGCAGACAAACCCATCCGTAGGGTTGTCTTTGCTCAAAAACCAAGTCATACATAGTGAGTGATACAGAGATGGAACAACACATTGTGTACCACAAGAAGATCTAATGTTAGGTGAGAACTACATGTAAATACCACTGTTTGCTGAATGTCACTGTCATTATTTGTATATAGATGTATATATGTATATGTAATGGTGTATGTGTAGAGTTAAATATGTTATTTTAAACATTAAGCTGACAATATGAGATAAGGAGTAGAATGTCATAGAGTGACTTTATGATACTGTATATCCCAATCGCCTGCTTAATGAAAAGTATTAACTCTGTGTCTTTAAGCTGGCTCAAGAAGCCAGGAGCTATGTTTTGGTTTTCTTCGAAAGATATTTACATTCTTTCACCTTTATCAGCTCGCTATGTTATGATTCTGAGGAGAGAACATCACGGCAGTCGTTTTCTATAGTTAGAGGCGAAGAGACACTTTTTTCCCTTTACCTTTTTCTTGTGAGCTTTCGTCTGGTTTTTTCTCAGCTGAGAGATATTCGGAGAGAGTTAAAATTTACTTTTGGCCTTTTTCCCTCCTCTGCTTGAGGCAAAGGAAGAAGACAGTTTCTTTTTCCTGGGACTATATTTTCTTTTTCTTCTTCCTTTGAAACTGTACAACAGACAGCTGGGCTCTGTTCTAGTGTTCTACACACCATCTCTCCGTGGCCTACACCCCCCCCCGGCCTGGACAGGGCCTACTCCGTACTCAAGCAGCTAGCTAGAGACAGAGAAGACCACACCTACCAAAAACTCAAGACTTTAATTCATTCAAGTTATCCTCCTCACGACAAATTTATTATCTAACATTATTCATTTTATTTTTATTTATTTTCCCTTCCCCTAGTGCCTGCATGCAAGCCCCCTGCCCCAGCAGCTGGGTTTCACTAAATAAACAAGTTTTTTTTCACTTTCCTCTGAAAAATTCTTAAAGAGAGGAGAAGAAAATTTCAAACCCTATCTTTTACAGAGGAAGCTCTTTGAGTCTTCCTCCTAAGTTTGTCCAAACCCTGAAATTGTGGACAGGTTGAGACGATTCTTTGAGCATTTTGTAGTGATATTCCAAATTGTTTGTATAAGACCTTTGCGCTTTAGTGAGACTCAAAAAAAAAATATCTGGTGATAACTAAAATAGCGTTCAATGTTCTCAGGAAGGGAGTTGCTGCTTCTGCACTTGGAAGTCACTGGCTACTATGTCAAAGTTTATATGGTCGGAGTTCAGGGGTCGTGCTGTTTAGGCAGGAAGAAGTTCATTAGTTGGAGATGCTGACTTTATGTTACCCGAATGTTCTTCTTCCTTAGGTTAGTAACCAGGCACTGAGCAGAAGTAAGCAAGGTGAGACGTGATCAGTAACAAACAACAACAACAACAACAAGAAGAGTGATTTAAAACAATACACTTTCAATTGTTTAAATACTATACCATTACCCAGAGTCTGCAGTAGCTGGCGAGCCCCGTTTCACAATGAGGACTTGAAGAACCTTCCCGGGTAAGGTTCACAAGTGTACCTCGAAAGGGGGTCCAGCTGTGATGAATCCAAATTAGCAAGTCAAAGTGACTCAAGTACACTTTTAGTGCAGAAACACTTGGGTTGCTGGCATGCCTCCCAACCAGGTAGGGCCAGGGCTTGGCCAGAGCCAAGGCCTTAACTGGAAGGGTTTCTTTAACATATCTTAAAAACAAGCCTCTAT
>JACAXG010000217.1:835585-908848 GCA_018881555.1 Amblyornis subalaris | reverse complement strand
CAGAAGTTAAACTTAACTTCACTCAACTTTGTTATTTAAATGTAGCAGAGTAAATCAGACAGAACTTAAAGTTAACATCATTGAAACTGAACAGAAATCAATCTGACTAAAACTTAAACTTGAAACTTAAGAGTACTTAATCGTTAGAAATTAACTCAACAGCACCTTAAACTAGTAAAACTAAATGTAACAGAATCTCAAAATAACAGAACTTAAACTTGACATGACTTAAATTTAACAACAGTTACACTTAGCAGAACTTAGTCTTAACATCACCTAAATTTAAGAAACTGAAGTCGGAGTTGAGTGTGTTCCTTTAAAAGATTTAGATACAACAGAATTTAACTCATCTTGACTCCATTGTTACAAAAAGGCTACCAAAAATCTGTCATACAACAGTTAAACATTAGTGAATAATATGTAAGCAAACAATTGATTTGTAACTGAAATAGCAGCAGGATGGATTTACTGGACAGATCACAAAGGTATGGTAAGGATTGTATGATTTTACATGATTTAGTTTTGAGGATAGTTCATGGTAGTTATAAACATTATTGAAAATATGTAATTACAGTCAGGACTTTCTTGATATAAGCACAATTTTGTAGGATTTTCCAATTTGCAGCTATACTTAAAAGGAAGTGACAACATATGCCTGTCAGTACCTTTTTGGTATAAGTTTGCTAGGGTTTTTTAAGATGCAGCTGTACTCAGAGAAATGATAACAGCATATATATTGGCAAATTGTACTTAAAACTTATCTTTCATGATTGCTAGTACAATAGAAATGACCTTGGGATATTAAAGCTAATGAGATATATTCATGGCAAAATATTTGCAGTAAAATCAGTCTATTAAAACTGTGGGGTAAAAGGTAAGCAAAGTGTTAAAACTGGCACAATTTTGCCTGCCTTTACTTGTGGAAAGTCACAAATAATTTTTGAGATAACAGTAAATCCCTCCAATAAACAATCCTGACAAAACTGCAGCTTACAAAAAAATACAGTTACTTTTAACAAAAGCCAAAAATGTTCCTGTGATGCAGTAGAACGCAGGTTACTTTAGCTCTTCATTTCAAAGATGAAAGATTTCTCAGCTGTCTGACACAAAAGTGATGTCTGTACTGTGAATAAGTTGTTAACAAGCCAAGTTAAGCAAAGTGTCAAAAAGGTACTTTGAAAAAATATATGCGGATGGAGTTGCATAGCTTTGAACGAGCCCCCCGCCCCCCCCCCGCCACGGTGCAAGTGTCCGAGTTTTCCAAGTGGAGTGTGGGACGGGTGCCAGGGCTCGCCTTCCCCCCACCACTCTCTTCGCCAAGCTGTTTCCTCAGCAGGAGTCGCAGGGTGGACGGACCCCCCATCGGGGCCTCCCCCCCCGGGGAGCTGGGCCTTGCGATCCTTGCTCTGGCTAAGCCACGGTGAGTCAGGCGGCGAGGGGGGTAGCGGGGGATATACACACCCTCCCAGAGCTATTGTTAACTCTTCAGAGGAAACCACAGGACATTTCGTAGGTAATCCTGGCAGCTGTGGGGGCTGCGGCTCATCCACTTCCATCTTTTCTGGTTCTGAGGCAGGCTGCGGAGCCTGTAACTCCATCTCCGGGGGTGCAGAAGGTAGGGACGGTATAACTGGGTTTGCTCCCCCAAAGAATTCACGTGCATACGTCGGAAAGGCAGTCGCAGGACTGCCTGGCTCTAGACGGGCCGCTGCCCCCGCCGCAGCTGTTTTTTCAGCTTCAATTTGCCTTAGCACCATTATTATTGTTTTCCATACCGTGCTAAGTTTCTCAGTTTCTATCAATCCATCACTTACAGTAGCCCAGAGAGCGACACCCAGTCTCTCCCATTCTAAGGCACTGACAACATTCTTGAGAGTGGCAAAAAATCCTCTCTCCCGACCCCATCTTAACAGTCTTTTCAAGACCTCTAGGTCATAGTTAATTTCTCTCTCGGAGAGAATACGCTGGAGGACCCAGAAGGTGTCCTGTTCTTCTTTTGACAGTCCCTTCCCCATTCTCCAGCTCCCAGTCGCTCACCTCTTTGGGTGTACCCGCTGCAGCGTGCTTTTTCCGGAGCTCTTTTCCCAGGAGCTTTCTTCGGCTCCTGGACTCCGATGGAGCCGTCCTCCGACTCCTCCTGCCACGGTCCAGCCGCGGCAGACCCAACTGGGGCCTCCCGCCTTTTCACTCCGCAGAACCCCCCTTCAGAATCCAAAGGGTCTGCTGGTCTGCTTCATTATCACAGCGTGTTATCACGTCGGGGTCACCAATATGCGGGAGCTCAGGACTTCTGAACAACAAATCAATATGATTACACAGAAGATGTTTTATTGTTTACATTACACTCTACTTATACATTTTACAACTACTGTACACGTGATCACGCATCACTTGATTGGTCCCTCTATCTTGTCCACGCGCTCTGCATGCATCTTCTAGAAAATATGATTGGTTCTAGTCCCATGCGGCACAGTCTTTCTTTATCTACTTCTTGCTGTCTTGGTATTCTGTTCTTCAGCTTTTTCTTTCCCGATTTAGCACAGTTTACATTTCAGTAACCTTGATGAATTCCTGAGGGCTCTGATAAGAATAACTGAAGATGGTTTGGCTGGGGCACATTTCAGGGCTCAAATACCTTACAACAATGTCCCCAAGAGTAGGGCTAACGAGGAGCACCGAAATAATGAGCAGGTAGATCAGGCTGCAAAGATAGAGGTGTCACAGATAGATTTAGATTTGCAACTGTCAGGGTTTGACACTGGCCAAATGCCAGGCATCCACAAAAAGCCCACTCACTCTCTCCTCTGCTCTGCAACTGGACAGAGGAGAGAAAATTTAACAAAGGGTTAATGAGTTGAGATAAGGACCGGGAGAAGACACTTCAAGGGCAAAACAGGTTCAACTTAATGATATAAAGTGAATTTATTACTAACAAGATCAGAGTAGGAGAATGAGAAGTAAAATAAGCCCTTAAATCACCCTTTTTCACCCCCCAACCCCTCCCTCCTTCCCACTGATGGCACTGGGAGATGGGGTGGGTATTTTGGTCAGTTCATCACCCAAGATCATCTTTCTGCTGCTCAGGGAGGAGTTGTTTCCCTGCAGCACCATGGGGTCCCTCCCACGGGAGACAGTTCTCTGCAAACTTCCCCAGCGTGGGTCCACTCTCACGAGCAGCAGCACTCCCAAAACTGCTGCAACATGAGTCCATCCCATGGGCAGACAGTCCTCCCAAAACTGCTGCGGCGTGGGTCACTCTGTCACGGGGTGCAGTCCTCCAAGGACAGGCTGCTCCAGCCTGGAAGCAAGGCCTCTCTCTCCACTGGGACTTCCTCTGGATCACAGTGTCTTGGTATCCACCCGCTCCGGCATGGGCACCTCCCCCACGGGCTGCGAGTGGATCTCTGCATCCCCCGTGGGCCCCCATGGGCTGCAGAGGGACAACCTGCCTCATCATGGTCCTCACCACAGGCTGCAGGGACATCTTGGCTCCGGCGCCTGGAGCATCTCCTCCCCCTCCTTCTGTATGGACCTTGGTGCCTCCATTGTTGTTTTTCTCTCACATATTCTCACTCCTACTCTTCTCTAGTTGGAAAATTACAGCTGCGCCACAAACTTTGTTATGATTTCTTCTTAAATATGTTATCCCAGAGGCGTTACCATCATCTCTAAATGGCCCAGCCTTGGCCAGCAGCATATCCATCATCAGAGCCATCAGGGATTGGCTCTGCTGGACATGTGTTGTTCTCGGGTTCTAATAAACACACGGACACAGCTGTCAGGTTTCTCCAACAGGCAGAGGCCAAAAGGGAGGAAGAAGAGGAGGAAGAGAGAGCCGGCCTCTGCCCTCATTTTATTTATATGTTTTCCAAATCCACCGTGGATTGGAGGATGGGAATACCACCTCCTGCTGTCCACTGGTTAGTAATAATGTCTATCACATAGGTTAGGAATTCATAACAATCTTTGCCGTTAGATCAACAATTCATGTTTACACAAAAGTGCGTGAGAAACTATTTCGCTGAACCAAAAACACTGCACATCTGAAGAACTGCAAAATGCAGGGCCACAGACATGGTGTAAGCTTCTAGTAGCTCCTCACAGAAGACATGTCTGTAGCTCCCCCGCTACCAAAAACCAGGCCCTGCAAAACCAACACGGTAACATAAGGGAGAGTTGTTCCTAGCTCAATGGGCCCATGAGGCCTCAGGCGATCAAAGCAGAGATGCCACCTATAAGTGGGCACAAGACCAAGGGGTGGATCTGACCGTGGATAGTACCTCTCAGGTTATCCATCCACAGGCCAAGCGGATAAAACCCCTGTGGCATGGTGGGTGGTGGTCCAAATGCAAGTATGGGGAGGCCTGGCAGATTGATTACCCAACACTGCCTCAAACACTCCAAGGCAAGTGCTACGGGCTCACAATGGTTGAAGCCACCACGGGATGGTTGGAGACCTACCCTGTGCTTCATGCTACTGCCCGGAACACCATCCTGGGCCTGGAAAAGCAAGTCCTTTGGGGGCATGGTACCCCCGAGAGAACTGAGTCTGACAACGGGACTCATTTCAAGAACAGCCTTATAAACACCTGGGTTAGGGAACATAGCATTGAGTGGGTGTACCATATCCCTTAGCATGCACCAGCTGCAGGCAAAGTGGAGCAGTGCAATGGATTGTTAAAAACCACCTTAAAGGCACTGGGTGGGGGATCTTTCAAAAACTGGGAGCAGCATTTAGCAAAGGCCACCTGGTCAGTGAACACCTGAGGCTCCACCAATCGAGCAGGCCCTGCCCAATCTGAGCCCCTGCATACAATAGATGGAGACAAGGTCCCAGTAGTACATGTTAGAGGACTGTTAGGAAAGACTGTTTGGATTACTTCTGCCTCGAGTACAGACAAACCCATCCGTGGGGTTGTCTTTGCTCAGGGACCAGGTTACACATGGTGGGTAATGCAGAGAGATGGAAAGTTGTGTGCCGCAGGGAGATCTGATGTTGGGTGAGAACCACGTGTAAATACCACTGTTTGCTGAACGTCACTGCCACTATCTGTATATAGCTGTATATATGTGTGTATATATATGTATGTATACCTCTGTGTGTGTAGAGTTAGAATATATTAGTTTGGGCATTAAGCCGACGATATGGGATACAGCATCATAAAGTCACCCCAAGACAATTCTTTTTCTAATTTAGCCAATTCAGTAGGAGTATAAGGTATTTCTTTGGTAATTATGCAAGGGAAAGCATAATTCCTTCCCTCATATTGATATTCTGTTTTAATCAACGGCCATAATTTTTTCATGTCCAATTGGTCTAAATTTTTTTTGGCCTCTTTTAAGTCTTGTTGAGGATATAAAGGCTCATTATGGACTTGTCTAGTATCCATCATTTCCAAGTGATCAATGAGAGCCGTTCTGAGCCTTTCAGAGTCGCGCTGTTCCTCTTCTAGTTGATCTCGTAGCGCTTTTACTAAATCTTGCAGACAGTGTATGGCCTCTGCATTTTTGCTGTTCCATTGTGATTTTTCTCTTATAGCAGCAGTCAAGGCTGCTCCAAGTACAGCACAAATGACAGATTTACTTTTTCCCAGTCGCGACCTTCTTTTGGTCCATAAACTAGTTATGCAGTCTGCTACTGCCTGCTCATTATCCCAGTTTTCTCATGCCCACTCCACTCCTGAGGGAACAGGGCAACTATCACATTTTTCAAGAAAAGACAATGAAATATTTTCTTTACACTGGCCACCCAGGATAGCCATTTTCTCCAAAAATTCCCACAGAGGGAATCATGAATTGCCTCAGAGAAATTTGTAACAAAGTTTCCAAAGCTCCTACAGAATGAACTACCCAACCTCCTAGGAGTAAGGCTGTGGCAAAGTTTCTAAAAGTTCCTACAGAAGGAACTGCACAAGATAACCCTCAGAGGGAACATATTATTGTCAAAGGCACTTCGGGTCAGCCAATGGTATCCCACTTCTGAAACCATAATAATGTTAGGGTAGAATTATTAAAACATGCCTCTGCCTGAATTAAGGTGCAAATGAGAGCATATGCCAAAGTCAATAGTATGGATTTTATTTAACAGTACATATGAGGTAGGGAGAGAGAGAGAAATAGGAGAGGAGGGGAAAGAGAGAGAGATTAAGTAAAGATATCACCACCATATGGAGTCCTGCAGCATCTTTCTGGTCCTTCTTCACCCTGGTCTGCTTGGTGGTGGAGGTCCCAGTGTTCTTCTGGAGGTACCGCTTTTGTACAGTCCAAGTCCCGGGTATCCACGAGGTGTACGTGCTCTTCCCACAACTTTGGATGGCATGTGTGTAAGCAGCTGCTTCCTTTCTCACAGTTTGCCATGGTGGGAGTTTTGTCTGGATAGGTTACCCAGATCTGCCTCACCAGGCCTGGCATCTTCCCATTGTTGCTGTCTGCACTTTTCCCACAGTCTGCACAGTGGAATCTTGTCCAGTGTTTTAATTCCAAACCTCTCACCTCCATATAGGCCTGAAATTAATGTCTTCCTGTTTGCCATCTGTGCTTAAGTTAGCTTATCTTGTGGGAACTTCCTCCTTTGTCAGTGTTTGAGACAATTTATTGTGCTTCTCTAAGTCCTCACAGATGTGCTCAAAGACCCTCTGATGAAGGTCAGACAGCCTTTACTACAACCTCAGTACATGGAAGAGGACCAAAGTGTTTATTCTATCTCTTTTGTCAATTATAAATTCTGACTGAAAGTAATAGAGGCCCTCATTAAGCATCATTAACATATTAACTTACACACCGCTCTGGATGCAAATGAAGGAGAACATGGTTCATGCAATGCACGTATGACCTAAGTCACCAAACCCCATATATAACATGTGATTGTTCCATCCCATTGGGATGGGCCCAAATTTATAATATAAAAGCAAGGGCTTTAGGGCAGAAAGGGATGGAGGGGGAAAACATCTCTGGAGGAAGAAAACACCTCTGCCTGCTCGGGATTGGTCAACAGACTGTCTCTCCTCTCCTGAAGGGATGTCTTTAGGTGAGCTTTCCCCCTCCACTGCATTGGAGCAGACCAGGGAATATTTTTATATATATATATATATATATATATATCTATATATATAGCTGTTAGATCTCTGTTACTATACTTTCTGTCATGACACATATTAACACTCTGTAGTTAGTGCATTTATTGCTGGCAATCCTGAATCTGCTTTCCTGTTGCTTCAATAAACCATACTATTTGTAAATCTGGATTGTGCAAATCCGTATTGAATGTGATTACACCTACAATACTGCATTGGTAAACTGCACAATTTGTGCATCTGTGCTCATGCAAGTTCTTCTTTTGAACTCAACCAGACTTACAGTGCTGAATTGGTTATAATCAGAAACTAAGCCCAGCTGCACTCATCCCCTCTGATCTCTGAGGACCAGCTGGAATGCAAGGGGGTTTATTTTCTGCTAAATTTCTATACCCTTAATGCAACAGAGATTTAGGTTGGATATTTGTCCTGGAGTGATCTATTATGATAATCTCTTCCATGATCCTCTGCTTATGCCCAAAAATTTTTATTGTTTTCTCTTTCTACCCACCCCCCAAGCCAGTAGGTATGTGAGCCCAGCCAAGATCCTGGCAGGGGATGGGGCCGGGAGTTGCTCTCTCTCTCTCTTCTGGTTCAGGGGGCCAGGAGGTTGCTCGCTCTCTACCAGTTCAAGGGGGCGGGAGGTAGCTCCCTCTCTTCCGGTTCCGAGATCGGAACGTGGAGGCTGTGTGTGCAGAGAGAGGAGACCAGAGATGTTTTCTGCCAGACCCGTGCCCTGCCGTGCGGTGTCGTGGCAGCTCCTGCCTGAGAGACAAGACCAAAGCTGCTCCCCCCATCGGACCCCTGCCCTGCAGCGTGGTTTTCCCCTCGGCTGTGGGCAGCGTGGTTTCTCTGCTTGGCCGACTTGGTTTTTGGCCCAGGCAAAACACTTTTCCCTCGATTAAAGAAGCTGGAGCAGCATTTTTTTTGGCTGCCAGGAACTGAACTGCACAGGCTGCTGCTCCGAAATTGGCAGGAGCGGGATCACTGGGAGTGGAGCGACTCTGCACCACCCCCCAAGCCCCGGGGAGCCAAGCCGGGGAGAGAAAGCACACCAAAAGGCTCCAGCCCAGCTGTTTTCGCCTGCCGTAACAGCCGTCGGAGGGAAAAAGTCGACACCAGGTAGCCACTGGAATTTTTCTCTGCTGCAGGGCTGCTCCATGGGGGGGTCTGCTGCCCTCCATGTGGAAAGCCGGCGCCATTTTGGACCACATGTTGGGAAAGGTGTATTCTTCCTGCACTGCCCCCACTCTCTGGACACTTTTTGGGTTTTTGTTTGTGTGTGTAGGGAAGTGGGTTCTGACAGTTCAGTGCTTAACAGTTATTTACTTTTTTTTTCCCTTGCCTTGTGGGCAGGCATTCTGTTTGTTAATAAACCATTTAATTTTTTCCACTTTCATCTCTTGGTATTCATTCCCTATTGGTGGAAAGGGGATTTTTGGAACCCTTTTGGAGAGAAGGACTCAGTCCAGAGAGTTTCTCTCTTAAATTTGTCTCAAAACCAAGACAAAATTAGGAAAAGGTTCTTCACCCAGAGAGTGATTGGGCACTGGAACAGGCTCCCCAGGGAAGTGGTCACAGCACCAAGCCTGACAGAGTTCAAGAAATGTTTAGACAATGCTCTCTGACACATGGTGTGACTTGAGCCTGTCCTGTGCAGAGCCATGCGTTGGACTCTATGATCCTTGTGGGTCCCTTCCAACTCAGGATGTTCTATCATCCTAAGTTCCTGCACCTGCTCTCTCAACTACTCAAGCACTTGTGACATGACAATGAGCTGCACAAGGAACATTCCAGCTACACAGCTACAGGTAACATCAAAAGCACCTGCACAAGCCAGGTGCACCCTCCTGGCCTATCAGCTATTTAGCCACTAGTGACATCAGAAGCAGCTGTACAAATAAGGTGCCTGCTTCTGCCCTATAAACTACTCAGCCACCTATAACATCACAAAAAGCTGCAAAGCCTGCTGCCTGCTCCTGCCCTAATAGCTGTAGAGGAACCATCGACATCACAAGCTCCTGCACTGGTCAGTAATCCATTAATTCCCAATCAGCTTCTTAGACTCTGGTGACATCACAAGCAGTTGCAGAAACCAGGTGCATACTCCTGCCCTTTTACCTACCCAGCTACCTTGCAGCAGGACACCTCCCCCCCACCACAGGAGAGCTTGTCTGTTGCTTGTTAGCTGATGAAATAACTCAGGGCATCTCGCTCTCACATGAGCCTCACATGAGCCTTGGTGAAATAACTCAATCAGGCTTGTAGTGAGTTATTTTGGCACCATGGAATTCATGCTTTCAGCTAACAGTAAACATCTTGCTGTGGAAGCAAGATATGGAAAGATAAGCTGGAATTTCTGACTGACAGGCACTGCACTTTACAAACTATAAAAGCTACACCAAACTTTCACAAAGCAGAAGTCTTCTGCACATTCCCTGGGAATGTGTGGGGCTTCTCCCCAAAGTCAGGATGCCAGTTTTGTGCTTACTTCTTCAAGGGTTGAGTGAAAGGACTGTGTACGCTGTCATCATTTCGGTGGTAAGTTACATCGACTCCTAATCTATACTATTTCTTTGCTAGCTTTAATATAGGTACCTTAATGTCTTGCACTGTTCTTATGTAATCTACTAGTAGTCCTTTTGTTTTATACTGTGTAGTAAGTAACTCTGTTTAAGGCCTCTTGTCTATTATCTACTGCCTATTCAATAAAGAACTCATTTTATAATAGACCTGATCTGCTGTTCTTGAGAACTTGTGGGCCGAAGTGATTTAGGTGCAGCCACCTAAATTCAAGCTGCTGCCAAAAATCTGAGCCTAAGGCAGGGCTTGTCTGAAGCTCCCGTTCAATCTGTAACATACCTATGATGACATAAGCACCTGTACACACAAGCTGCATGCAACTGCCTTAACTGCTACAGAGCCACCAGTGACATCACAAGCAGGTGTATAAAAAAGCTGCATACACCTGGCCTATCACATATTTAAGCATTCAGTGACAATATAAGCTGCTGTACACAACAGGGGCTTAGTCCTCCCATATCAACTACTTCACTACTATGACATCACAAGCACCTGCAAAAGCCATGGCCCTGCTTCTGCCTTATAATCTACTCAGCCAATTATGACATTAAAAAGACCTGCAGAACCCTGCCTCCTGCTTCTGCCCTACTAGCAACTCAGCCAACAGTGACACCACAAACACCCACAAAAGCCAGGATTCCATTTGTACCCAATCAGCTACTTAGCCACCAGTGACATCATAGGCAGCTGTACAAGCCAGGGGCCTTGTTCTGCCCTTTCACCTACTCATCCACCTATGGCATCATAAAAGCTGCAGAACCCTGCCACCTGATCCTGTCCTAATAGCTACAGAGCCAACAGTGTGTCTTGGAGTGATTTATTATGATAGTCTATTCCATGATTCTCTGCTTGAACCCAAGAATGGTTCCTTTACCTTTAAATCCAGAGACTGGAGGAGTGTGGGGCCGGGGGGAGGCTTCTTGATTTTTGCTGTGCGGATGGATTTGAAGCCTGGCTGCCCAGGCTTTCCACGGCTCTGTACAACATGGTTTCTCTGCTTGGCTGACTTGGATTTTGGCCCAGGCAAAATCTTTTCCCTTCCCTGGCTTGGAGAAACTGGAGTAGAGATCTTTTGGCTGCCTGGAGGTGAACTGAAAAGCTGCTGCTCCAAGATCAGCAGGAGCGGGATTGGCAGGGAAGTGGGGCCACTCTGTTCCAACCCCAAGCATCGGGGAGCCAAGCTGGGGAGAGAAAGCACACCAAAAGGCTCCAGCCCAGCTGTTTTGTCTGCTGTGACTGCTGTGGAAAAGAGATTGACACCAGGTAGCCACTGGGTTTTTTCCCCTGCTGCTGGAATTCCTCCGTGGAGGTTCTGCTTCCCTCAGCATGCGAGCCGGCATTATCTCCGACCACATGTCGGGGGCGGGGGGTATTCCTCCAACGCTGGCCCCATTCTCTTGACATTTTTTTGGGTCTTTGTTCCTGTGTGTGTGGAGAGGGGGGAAGTAAGTTCTGACGGTTTAGTGTTTAACGGTTATTTACTTTTTCCCTTGCCTTGTGGGTGGGCATTCTCTTTGTTAATAAAGTGTTTTTTTCACTTTCATCTATCAGTATTCATTTCCTATTGGTGGAAAGGGATTGTTGGAACCCCTTTAGAGAAGAGGACTCCTTCCAAAGAGTCCTCTCTTAAATTTGTCTCAAAACTGAGACACAGTGACATCCACAAGTCCATGAGCCCCCATGGGATGCACCCACTAGTGTTGAGGGAACTGGCAGACATCATTGCTAGACCACTCTGAAGCATCTTTGAAAGTCATGGCAGCCAGGAGAGGTACCTGAGTGCTGGCAGAAAGCAAATGTCACCCCAGTCTTCAAAAGGGGCAAGAAGGAGAAGGCCAGTCTTCCACTTTTAACCCATTCCTCCCAAAACAGTTATCCACCAACCTTCTGAACTTTTTTCTTTTTTTGAACATCTCAGTATTTCTGCTAATCGATCTTCTTTCATCCACATATTGCAACAGAATTACATTGTTATTGTTCCAATTCTGTTGTAAATACATTACCAAACAGAGTAGAGCTGTTTTTTAATCCCTATGGTAGTACCATCCAGCATAGCTACGCCTTTCTTCCTGTTGTCAGATTTTCCCACTTGAACGCAAAGAGAGTCTGGCTCTGCTCATCCACCGGAATGCAAAAGAAAGCATCTTATAAATACAACACAGTCAAATAAATATTTCTCCATGATTATTTGGTCTATTGCTCTTAAATCCTGTACTAGCCTAGAGTCCTTGGAATGAGGCTTCTTACTGGCAAGATAGGAGTATTAAATTCAGATTGACACTTTCTAAGCAGCATTCAATACCACATTCAGGATGTCATTCTCATGTTCCTCTGAGGTCTGGTTCATTAGTAAACAGATTTGAGCTTTTCATGCCTTTTCTTGTGGGATATGTAGCTGTGCAGAGTTTTCCAAAAAAGTTATTTGAGCATTTAACTTGCATAATAAATCTCATCCTAACAATGGAAGGGGACATTCTGACATATATAGAAATTCATGAGTCAGTTTAGTATCTCCAATTGTGCACTCTGTGAGTTGTAGGAATGGCCACAAAACTCTTTTTCCTATTGCCCCAACAGTCAATACTGTAACTTTACTTAGTGGGCCCTTACAGCTAGTTATTACTGAATGTGTGGCTTTGCTATTGATCAAACATCTATTGTTTCATTCCCCAGATTTACTGGAACTTGGGGATCTGCTGGGGATGCCCTGATATTTTCCCCCAGTCCCCTTCACTCTTTGTCAAAAATTCTCCAGCATCATAAGGTTTACATCTGCTAATTGACCCTTCCTGCCTACAAATAGCACATTGATTCAGGCAAAAAAGGGGAGAGGCCCTTTCAAACCCCCAAACCCCTGCCCATTCCTCTTCTTTCACCTTCTCTAATACCACTCTCTTTTCTTCCACAGTAAAATGGTATTCAATATAACCTGCATATTCCCCCAGTTAGGGTTATGAGTCAGCATGACACTTTCCAAAAGCTGATACATTCCTTCAGGATTCTCTCAGTACAAACCAACAGATCATTTCCAATTCAACAAAGCCAAGGTAGTAAAGGGGACATGTACAAAAACTGGCAGACCCTCTGCCCCAACTGTTTGTCTTAAAGGTGCCTGTATCACTGGCTATGTCCCTGAGTCTAGCCTACAACAGAACTAAAATTCTTCCCATATGTTCCTTATTTTGATCTGTATCCTCTTTATCCATCCCCACCCCAATGTTATACATAGCTGAAAGGAGGGAACTAACATTTGCATGTATTCCGGCTCACCCACTCCACAACATACAATCCCTTGCGCTTTTTTCCCCTTCTACTCAATACATGGCACCAGCATATCTCCTCCCAATTTACACTTTTTTTGAATACCTGAATCTCTATACAATGTCATAAAAAGCAGCAACATAAAAAAATCTACCTCATCCCATTTATCAGGTTAGTGACAACCTCAACTGTAAGATAATATAAAACTGCAACAACACGTTTTCCTCATTCTCCAATATATAAGGTGGCCACCATTGATTACAGTATTTCTTCATTTTAACTTTAGTCATCGGATCTTCCCCAAGCCTATTCCAGTTTTTCAAAATACAGCCCAAAGGGCTACAGGGTGGAATTGTGGACTGATTTGGCAATATCCAATTACCCGATTCCTTTATCCTTAGGTCTGGACCTCCAATACAAATCATTTATTATACAGTTGGCAAAGAGAGGAGATCCACTCTCCCCTCATGCAGTTTTGTGTGTAAAAATGTGCCACTGTTACAAGTTTTCCTGATTCGATTTACACAGGGCTTGCAATTTTCCCAATATCAATCCCACTGATCAGTTACAAACCAATGCAAATCCCACTGATCGATTCCAAGTAAACTGAAATTTGATATTCGCCAGTCCAGAAATTCACCCCCCTTTTGCACTTGCTCAAATATATCTGCAATGTTGCACCTTTGAGTTGTAAAAGGTGCCAGGACAGAAAGCTGTTGCTGAGCTTCACTTCCCCATTGCAGCCTATAAACTGCATCACCAACACTGGGGCTATCCACTTTCCTTCACACCTAAATGTACCATCACATTTTTCTGCTTTCAGCAGAGACCAACTAAAAATTGAAAATGTCCAACTATTGCTCCCACACAAAAGGTTCCAGGACAGAAAGCTGTTCCTCGCAGTCTGTAAACTACACAACTGTGGCACCACGGGCTCCTAAAAGATTACCGTATAAGGTTTGAAGATTTGTGATTGGTTGGGTGACCAAAAGATTATCATATAAGGTTTGAAGATTTGTGATTGGTTGAGTGACTAAAAGATTACTATATAAGGAATGAAACGGGTGGTCGAAAGAAGGTATATAAACCACATGTTCTCTCAGTAAAGTTGATTTTATTCGTGCACAATGTTGTCCGTGTATGGATTTACTTGCGCTGGGCAGGGTCCGTGATAGGAATCGCCAACAAATGGTGCCCTCTGTGAGGAGAACTGCCTAACTGCTCAGCCAGTCAGTGAGCCCCTGGAACTAAAGGTGCTGCTGAAAGGAAGCAGGAAAGGATCAGTCCACAAGCCCTTCGGGATTGAAGATGAGCGGCCGTGAGGGGCGGGGGGGGTCCGGTGTGCCCTACCCAAAATAGAGATAAGACCCAAGACATGGGAACAGAAATGTCCACTCAAAGGGGACATGTTTTTGAACTTATGACCCAATTACTACAAAAGCATGGCAAATCGGTGTGTACTCACGCCCTTAAGATTTTACTTAAGTGGACTGTCAAACATTCCAATACTAACTAAAAATACTATTTTTACCACTAAACTGTGGAATGAGGTTGGGGTTAAGCTATGGGACCAAGCGACTGAAGGGGACAAGCTGGCTGCTGAAATACTCCCAACTTGAAGAGCCATCTTAAAAACTCTCGAAGCTCGAAATATTTTACTTTTAAAACTTACAGTGAAAAATACTAACCCAGACTATAAAAAATTCCTAAAATCTATACAAAATTCTAATCCTTCTTCAATTGAAATGATAGAAACATATAACTGAATTAGGACTGTGGAACAGACTTTAAAAAATCAAAGAGACTCTTTGTGGGACCAAGCTATGCAGAGCGACGAAGCACTGGCAGAGCTTTTGTTTCCATGGGGAACAAAATTCAAGATACTCACAGTGCATACACAATCTGGAGATTGGGAGAAAAACTATGCCACTGCTCCTGCCGCGCCAAAGCCCTCTGCGCCCCAAATAAACGATCGTAAGTTTGTTGAGACTATAGAAAAAAACAACCCCTGGACACCCAAATTATTTAACCCTGGGGAAAAGTGTAGTCTTTTATCCCCCAATTCCATAGGCAGCGGTGGGAAGGCAGGCTGCCACGGAAAAAATACTTTTTCGGCCATTTGCCAGCCCAGCCAGCTGCCTGGATAGGAGAACTTGCCTTGTGGTGTCGGGGAGAAACTGCATTGTTTTAGTTTAGACAGTGGTGCGGGTATCCCTTTTACTATTAACTTTTTAGGAACTGCTGTGAACTCGTATGATTTAGCACTACAAGACCTTGTGCAGGTCGCGCGAATTATACTAACGCGTGTGCAGTTCACTCTTTGTATGTCAGAGTGGAGAGGATTTAACAGAGTCCAAGCTATGGACAGTTTGGAGCGACTCTGGGAGGGCAGCGGGTGGGGGAGGGGCAGCCGCCATTTTGAGAGCCGGTGGGCCTTCCCAGCCGCTCCGCTCTGCCCCGCTGCTCCCGCTGCAGCCGGGACTCCTGTGTATTGCCACCGTCCTGAACCCTCGTTGTTGCCAATCCTACCCACAGACAGAGACATTCTCTTATAATTTTAGACACTTATACCATGGGTTGAAGCAGCTTCAGCTGCGGAGAAGTGCGGCCGCCATTTTGAGGCGAGCGCATGTGGACCACCCCACTCGGCTGCCATGTTGGAAGCCGGTGGACCGTGTGCAGGCCGAGCCGCGCCACTCCCGCTACAGCCAGAGCTCCCGTCTATAACAAGTGGCCACGGAAAGCAGCGGACAGCGGGAACGACCAAGCCCACACCTCGGGCGGGGGCAGAGGCTGCGCCTTCACTGCCGGGCCGCAACTACAAGTCCACCGGGGCAGGCACAGCGGAGGACACAAATAGTCCCAGGACAAGCGCATGTGCGCTCCGCGGGGTGCTGGGCCAAAGCAACAATGAGGACGGGTGAGCGCAGCGGGGGCAGACGTGAACACATACCCCTGCAGGAAAGCTGGGAAACCCATCCAGTACTTTAATCCGTAAAATATTTCTTTCAAATACCGTTTTAACTAACAAGTCTGAATTACAAAAAAATTATCCCACCCAAAGGAAAAAAAAGAACAATTTTCACCCAGAAACCTGTGGAATTAAGAAAAATCACTATGTTCACATGCCATTTTACAAGTAAAAGGACTTCTGTCTTATTTTAAACTCTTAAGAGATACTTACTTTGTCCCAACATTGGTGTCTTTGTAAATACAGACTATTATTATTAAAAAATAAATTTTACCTAGTCAGAAAATCATTTTTATTCTTACTAAGCCTAATTTTATATTTTCATTAAGGCAATTTTTATAAAAGGATTTATCCTTAAGGTATTATTTAATATTATACGTATGCATTCCTTTAGTTGTTTGCAATTGTCCATGATAACATTAATTATACTATGTTACTACATATATCATTTTAAGGAAGTTTTACCAATTAAGATTAATAAAAGTTTACTTATAAATATTTTAGGAAAACCTTTCCACTCAGAGTTAAGACTCTGGCCAAATTTTAACCCTGACTGGACAAAGAAGTAAACCAACAAACCCAAATGTTTCTACACTAAAAGTATAATCAAGTCACCTTAACTTATTAATTTAGTCTAATAGAAACTGGACCCCCTTTCAGGAAGCTTAGAAGCCTTGCCCAGGAAAGGTCTTCCAAATATTCACTGAGAGATGGATTTCCCCAACAATTACAAACTCTGAGTAATGGTATAATAGTTATAATTAGATATATTATTTTACTGTTCATAATAAGAAAAGTGATGCATTTTAAAACAAAAAGGGGGGAGTGATATACTCCCCACAAAAGACTGTAAAAAGCTTTGTATATTTTTAATTTTTTAATTGCATTCAAAATGACGTAACCCCCGTAACCTACGAAACCTTCAGCTATGGCAGACTGATGCTACCCACTACCAGAAATTTGATCACCTCAAGTACATTCACTCATCTATTGCACTAGCTTTTGCAGCCCTAGGTGTCCCTAAACAAATTAAAACAAATAACAGTCCTGCATATATCTCTCATTCTGTTGCCTCCTTTTTTATCCTGTGGGGAATTCAACACTCCACAGGCATCCCCCATTCTCCAACGGAACAAGCTCTTATTGAGCGGGTGCATAATATGTTGAAACGTTTACTTAGGCAACAGAAAGGGGGAACACAGGGCCTTACACCACAAGAGAGGTTATCTAAAGCTTTGTATGTTTTTAATTTTTTTAATTGTTACTCTGATCACAAGCTCCCACCAATATTACGTCATTTTAGCAGTGATGCTATGGAGCAAGAACCCAAAGCGCCTGTCTTAGTAAAAGATCCAGAATCCGGTAAGATCCTGGGACCCTACCCTCTTATAATGTGGGGAAGAGGTTATGCTTGTCTTTCCACAGATACAGGTCCTAAGTGGATACCTGCACGATACGTCTGCCAAGTGCAGGAGCGCATCTCATCATCCACATCGAACAATGACTCTGACGCTGAGACCGAGATGCCTGCGACCCCTGTCGCCGGGCCCCACCAGACCCTCTGCGACGATGGCGCATGTTAACTTTAGTGTGTGGATGGAAGTATGGACTTTCCCTGTACCATTGTATGTGGAAAGGGCATTGGAGGGAGGACAGGGGACTCATACTCCCCTTTTGAAAGTTTTACATGGTTTAAAATAGTTATGGCCTTTTTGACATTTATGTCTCTCCACAGTCTTTTCGGAGGCTGGGAAATTTTTGGCCCGGTTAAGAATGTTATCAAAGTAGGAATGTATATTCTGGGGATGTTGTTAATTATAATGATATGTTTGCCTTGTTTAGTTCAATATGTGCGGAGACTAATTGATGGATCAATGAAGCAAATAATGATGGTTGAACAGAAAGGGGGAAATGTGGGACCACGGGCCCACAAAAGATTACCATATAAGGTCTGAAGATCTGTGATTGGTTGGGTGACCAAAAGATTACCATATAAGGTCTGAAGATCTGTGATTGGTTGGGTGANCAAAAGATTACCATATAAGGTCTGAAGATCTGTGATTGGTTGGGTGACCAAAAGATTACCATATAAGGTCTGAAGATCTGTGATTGGTTGGGTGACCAAAAGATTACCATATAAGGTCTGAAGATCTGTGATTGGTTGAGTGACCAAAAGATTACCATATAAGGAATGAAATGGGTGGTTGAAAGATGTCATGGCATGGCCTCGTCCAGCTGGAGGTCAGTGGCCGCAACCTTCCTAGAAGCTTCACGCTTGTCCGGCGGTGCCTCGGTGCAGTGTGCGACAGCCGGTGAGAAGGGCACAGTGTCGTGCCTTCCACCCGCTAATCCCACCAGCATAGATGGTTAAGCAGGAGGTCGCACAGTGGACACCTCAAGATGGGAATAAAGAGTCGGAGGTGGACTCTCCTTATGATGTTCCACAAAAGGTCTTTATTCTTGAAGGGTCAGGGAAGGAGAGCCAAAAGAACAGGGTGACACGAGGTTTTATACAGTACAGACAAGGGGTGGAGAGAACAGTGAGGGCCAATTACATTAGGGTTAGGGGGAGGACAAAAGGTGGGATGGCAGTACACAAACCAATAAGGGTAGGCGAGGGGAGGAGCAGGGGAACAAAGCCAATGGGGTGTCGAGTGAGGGAGAACATTCTGGAACATAACCATATACAGAACGTAGATTGACAAGGATAAACCAACTGAATGGGGGAGCACACTATTCCAAGGCCTGGGTGAGAGAGACTTTCCTCCTTACCACAATCTAGGGAGAGATCCTGGACTTCGGAGCCTTTACTTAATACAACACCTGGGCTCTCTGGCCCCACTGGCTCCTTGGTTACTTGTGTGGCTGGCCTATCCTCCGCAGCATCTCCAGCTGCAGGCCAAACCACCACCATAGAAAGAAGGTATATAAACCACATGTTCTCTCAGTAAAGTTGATTTTATTCATGCACAACGTTGTCCATGTATGGATTTACTTGTGCCGGGCAGGGTCCATGATAGAAATCGCCGACACACAACAAACACTGGGACTATGTGCTTTCCTTCCCACCTAAAACTACAATCACATTTTTTCACTCTCACTGGCAGCCAAACTTCAAAATACAAAATGTTCAGGCCCTGCTCCCACACAAAAGGAGTCATGAAAGAAACCTGTAGTTGGCCTTCAATTTCCCATTGCACCCTATAACTGCAACATGAACGCTGGGGCTCTGCCTGTCCCTCAGCCCACATGATACCAAAAGGGTTAATTCAATTTTTACTGCGCATGTGAAACTCTTAGCAGAGAAACAAGGCCTGCAAAAGCTGCTTTCAGCAAGGACAGTTGGGAGATAAGAAGAAGATATCTGGCCCAAGAATGCAGTGATAGACAAAACAAAGGACTGAATCTTTGGGAACTTGAAATGGGATTTATGGTAATGGGTGAATTGTAATATGCATGTAGCAATTGTATATAAGCAACACACTTCTAGAATCACATGTCCACATTAGGTTAGGATCTCCTGCATGCACCTCAGGTCTGACTAAATGATGCCCTCTTTAACACAACTTTAGTGTTGGAGAGTCTCATTCCAATATTTTAGACATTTGGTAACAGTAATTGGCGACCCAGATGGAACTTCAGCCTTGAGCCCTAGTGGGTCTGTGGCCGATAGATCTCCAGCCAGCTCCAAGGGATTCCCGGGGATAACTTTGACTTCTGATCGTCTCCTGAGGCTCAGGCAGAATACCTGGGTAAGTAAAGGCATCATTTAAATTAATTATTTTGGGGTTATTGGCAAGAGGTACAATCGGAGTTAGTGGAAAAGGGATTCTAGTCCCCAGAACAGGGAAGAATAATGGGTTCACGGGTTCACAGGTAACCTGAGTTACACAGCCCCTGGGTAAACTTACCAAAAAGGAGAGGGGAGGGGGAGGTTCAAGTTTTCCTCCCTCAGGAGTTTCTTCCCCTTCCAGGTGGGAGTCCATGAAGTATTAGGTGTTCAAGTCCCCTGGAGAAGGAAAAAGGGAAGAAAAGGATGTTGCAATCGGTTTAATTACAGAGGAGCAAAGAGAGCTCTCTGAGAATTGTGGAAAGAACTTCAGATTGGAATATTCTCCAAAAGGAGATTAAAACTCAAATAAAGTTATATGTTGATACCAAAAATCTGGTATTTTCACTTTATTAACTGTAAAAGAGGCAAAGAGAAAGAAAGGGAAAAGTAGACAAAAGTTGGAAAAAGTTAAGATTACTTTAAAAGGATAGGATAGTCTACCACCACATTGCTACCTTTCCACTGAGATGGGGGGGGCGCAGCAGTTTTTACCTTTTTTTTCTCTGCTGCTTGAAGTAGTTTATCTGCGTTTTCCAGTCTCGGGGGCTGACAGCTTAGTTAGAATGCAGTCACGCTTGTTTTCTGGAATGCAGATGCGATGCATGGTCCCTGCAGCTCACGGGTGACTCTGGTCCACTCGTGCTACTCGCTCCAAGGATGCAGGAGCAGGAAGGGGAGGGTTTCACAACTCGTGTGTATCACAGCGGGTTTCTGTTTTCCCCAGGCTGGTGGCATCTCAGCTCCCAGAGGCTTTAGGTTGTTTTGCAGCTGTGAAAGGCTTAGCAGGCAGCGGTGAGGAGGGGGGAAGTGAAGGCTAGAGAGCACAGTCTTTGTGCTAGTTTAGCACAGTTTTTGCCCTCCTTTTTATGGACCTCAAGAACACTGCTTATGGTTCATTTTGCACATAGTCTTCACGTGTTCAAAGAGATTATGATAAGCAGACACAATGACGAAGCAATTTTTGAAGCATTTCTGTTATTATCAGGTCCTTACATCCCACCCTGTGATTCAGCACTGTCTCATGGAACATCAACGTAGCTTTCTTCAGTGGTGGTAAATATGAATACAGCAAACAGAGGGAGACAAGGAAACGAGCAAACATTGTATCATGAATTTAACTGGGCCAATGCGAACAATTAGGAATATAATTCCAATGACAATTGCTGTTCCAATTTGTGCTAACCATTTTCCCCACCCTGTGAGCCCTAAAGACTCTAGGATGGTAGTGACCCATGAACCACCAAACACTTTCCGTGGTTGCATTGCACAAAAAAAATTTTTAGTAGTGTCACTTATTTCTTTCATCTTAGTTTGTGCCTCCTCAGTGGAGGTAGAGGCATTATGAATTGTTACACAGCATTCAGTTTCTGATGAATTTAACATTCCACATACTCCTTGATATAGGTGAATTTATACCTGAAGAGGGATGGCCTGTCACATTTATTGAACCAGCGGATGAAATAATTAAAATATACCCTTAAAAGTTATAGAAAAATGTTGTAACGCAAGAATATTGTAATGCAAATGTTTTTCCTGCTATTCTAAGGTTTGAGGAAGTTCAAAGCCAGACGATAACGGATGCAGCTTTCTAATCGTAAAACAGATGTTCGGCTGGAACATTGCTAAAAAAGTATTTTTATCCTAACTCTCAGCAAAATTTTGTATTAACCAATCGGGGGCTGTTTGCAACAGCACTGCTTTAAGCAAGATATAAAAAAAGCTTGTTAGAATAAGGAAAGAGAACCCTTTTTTGCAAAGCACTTGGTGTGTGTTGTTCGTCTGTTCCAACAATTGAAATATCTATCGATACCTTGATGCCTTAAACAGAGAAGATAAAACTTTGCAACCATATTAGAATAGTAAGATAAAAAGCAGGTCCTTTTATTGAAAGCTTTCAGGTGCATAGTGTGGCTATTTGCACGCTTGGCATCGGGTTTCTACAGTTTTTATAAGTTTAACAAATTAGCATATCAATCAAATATGGTCCAATAAGGAGCAGTCCATTAGGTCATCTAGCCCCGGGTTCTGCCCCATTGACGTCAGCCCAGGGTCTTCTTTGCCTTATTTCTTGTTTATGTCTTCTCAGATTCTGGTTACAAAAACAAAATGTTCTCTCCTTGACAGTACGACCAAACAATATTTCAGGAATGTGTTAGAAGGTTAGCTTATTGTCCTAAAATCTAACAGAAAGGGTACTAGGAGCTATATAACTATGCGATAGTAGTCTACAGAGCTATGAATATATGAAAAATGTATAAAAAGCAACTCTTAAGGCATCATCCTCATTCTTTTAATAATATCAAATCTAAGGCTAATCTATTTTGCAAAGTCATTTTAGTAGTCTGCTGGACTTGGGTGTTTAATTCTCCAAATGCATGTTGTGTCCAATTAATGAATACACTTAATTGCCAGGTAATATCTTCTAATATAAATTGGTGTCTTTTTAAGGTGACAAAGGGAGTAAAGAAATTTTCCAGGAATTGGGATATTTTTTGTCCAGTGGTATAGTAATCTGGAAAGTCAATTCCCTTGATTGCCCATTCTGGTCTTTGTGTTGCCTCTGAAGAGGGAACACTGCAATAGTGGCGTTCTTTAGACACTTTAGTGAAAGTAAAGACATGTCTGGGGCAAAGGGAGGGAATCCCAGTTGCACACCTAAGTCCAGCATGCTGTGCTTATGACAAATGTAAATAAAATTTCCCATTTGAGCACCCCCAAGCCATTCCAAGAGGGGTTATATACTTGGCAGTTTTACAATTAGATTGATCTGCATAATCAAGGATGGTGATTTTTGGCTTAGTATTTACCAGGGTACTGTGGACTGGGTAGTGGGTATAGGGAACTCTGCATTGTTTAAGAAGATATTTGTAGGTGGAGTTACAGGACCCACCTTGATTTCTCCAGCCTTTGGAGGGGTATCTCCAACAAGTACACATATCTCTTATTAATGTTCAAATTCTAAGTGAAAATCACGTTTCTGGAGGATCTCCAGGTCCTTCTTCACATGTTATAACCTTTGAACAATTGAATAGAGGACTATCTTCTGTTTGAGGCATGGTAAATTTGGATTCTGTAAATTTGTATTTAAGAAATGTTTGTACAGACCACGCCCACATTAACTTTTGTCAGTCAATTGGAACTATATTTGTTATGTTAGGAAGTTGCACACACCAGGAGGGGTTAAAAACTCTAGCATAATTACTTTCGTATACATCTGGTGTGTATAATGGGTCAAATAGTGGATCTCATGAATAAATAAGGCAGGGTTGTTTAGCATTATATTCCTCAAAGGTTATTTTCTCAGGACCAAATTCACTTTTACTCAATTTGATGGCTGGATGAGGGGATTCAATTTGAGATAAGATGGTTACATTTATCTTTGGACATATAGTTTTACAATATTTACCATGTGACATCCATTCACGAGGTGTATCAGAAGGTGGGTTATAAGTTTGGTAAACATCATGCACTATGGGGTATCTTTCCAGTGTATTTGGGCTCCACTGGTCTTACTTGTTCACTGTTCATGTAGGGGTAATGGAGCTGTCACACTAGTCATATTAAAAACAAAAATTAAATTCAATGGTATCATAAAAAATCACAATCCTTGCTCAGCAGACTCAGGTAATGTTACACAGATACCTTGATCAGTATGATTCCATATTTTTACAAACCCTTTAACCAATTTCCAGGCAAGGTTCCTTTGATTCTTGCTTTTAACAGTTTGCTCTGCTGAGCACATGCACAAGGTAAATAACCAAATGAACATAACTAACATATTGTGACCACAGTTACCAGTAAACCGAACCATAGTCCAAATCTGAGGTTTTTCATTCACAGTTCTGAATACTTTTTCTCCGTTGAACAGTTACCTGTAAAAGAAAATAAAAGGTCTGTCTGGCCCCTTTCACAGCTAACATTAAAATGTAGGAACAATCCACTGAGAGCTTATTTTGTGTTTTTTGCCATAAGTGTCTTTTGCTTCCCAGGTGTACATGTTGAAGGGAGTAGCAAGTACCATGGGTACAGCTCCTACAGTAGGCAGTTCCACCAATACAAGTTGCCCTGGGAAGCGAGAGGGTTCTTGATTACTTGTAGGTTTTGATGTTGCTGGTAATAAAGACAGAGGCTGTGGATAAAAAGCTGTGAGTCTAGGACATCCATTTACTCCCAATTGGTCATTTACTATTTTTACAGCATCCCATAGTTGTCCAGCCCAATTGGATTTTTGAGGTTTTACAAATTGCTTAAGCAGGCCATTTGTTCTCTGGACTATGCCATTTGCTTGTGGATAATAGGGTGTGTGTAATATCCACTGGATTCCTTCTTCTTTGGCCCATTTCTGGATGATGGTAGCTGTGAAATGTGACCTGTTGTCCGATTGGACAGATAGTGGTTTTGGGAAAAAACTGAACCATATTTTAAGAGCATCTAATGTGTTAGCAGTGGTTGCCCAAGGGAAGGCTTCTGCTTGTACTAGTCCTGATCTACTCCTACTAACACATATTGTTTTCCCTCAGACTTTTGAAAGGGTCCAATATAGTCTAATTGCCATGTGTGTCACAGTCCTTTTCTGTCTTTTATATGTAAGGGAGGTTGTTCTAAAGGGTGATGCTCTAGTCGGATTCTGCACTGTTCACATGAAGATATGCAGGTGCGGCACATCTCCCGAGTCACTGGCCATCCCCTGCTTACTGCTTCTTTTTATAGGTCTTGTGCTCCTGTGTGCTGTAGCTTTAAGTACAACCATTCTAATAATTGGTCCCAGTTTTCTGCTGGAGTTTTTACACTTAGTGGGGCTAATCTGGCCATTTCATCTACTTTGGTATTCCAGTGGCCAGTTGGGGTTTCATTTTCTTGGTGAGAGGCTACCTATCCGACTACAAAATTCCGTTTTTTTGCTATAGCAAGAATTTCTTGCCATTTCTCTTTTTGCCAAAAAGTGACTCTATTTACTTCCCAGTCATTTTTGTCCCAGAAAGGGACCCACTCAGTACACCCTTTGAACACAGCAAAAGAATCAATGTAAACAAATACAGAGTCAGAGG
The DNA here is from genome assembly GCA_018881555.1 of Amblyornis subalaris. Taxonomy (NCBI): domain Eukaryota; kingdom Metazoa; phylum Chordata; class Aves; order Passeriformes; family Ptilonorhynchidae; genus Amblyornis; species Amblyornis subalaris. The sequence goes on along the minus strand of JACAXG010000217.1, from coordinate 884,080 downwards.
TTTCAGATTCATGGTTAAATACACTCCAGACTGCTACTAATTCTCCTATCTGTGCACTGCCTTCTCCTTCTGTTACCATTCTGTCTCCTGTATTTACTTGTAAGGCTACAGCACGATATTTCCAATTTTACCTTCTCGCTTTGCTGATGCATCAGTAAACCACATATTCTGCAATTGTTCTGAATATGGGGGAGCAATTTGAATCACAGAAGGTGGAGAATCAGTGCTGCTACTTAAGGTTGTGTCATCTGGTAGAGGAAGATTTTTGGGAGCTCCTTCTGTCACTTGAAAAATAGTGCAATAATGTTCAATTTGAGCGTACTGTTTCCAAATAGAGGCTTGTTGGGCCATCCCATCAGGGAGTGGAGTTCCTGCCAAAACTGGCTTGATGGCTTTAAAAGATCCTCTTAAAATTAGTGATTGCTGGCAGATAATTTTCTCTGCTTCCCAAAAAGCAGTACTAACCACAAATAAGCCCTTTTCCCAGGTAGAATATTGTTTTTCTGCATCTTTAAAACTGCATGAAAAAACCCTATGGGTCTGGTAGGACCATCAGGTCCTTTCTGCCATAAATGTATGGACAGTCCAGAGCTTGCAAATCCCGACTCAATTTGTATTGGATCAGGAGGGTGTATAGGGCCTAGTGATTGGTATCTATCGGCCTCAAAAATTAGGAGTTGTAGGGCTTCATCATGGAGGGGGGTCCAATCCCACTTTGCCTTTTTCCATAGCAAATCATATAAGGGCTTTGCAATTGTTGAAAAATCAGGAATGTGTTTCCTCCAAAAAATCAGCAGGCCTAAAGCATGCTGCAGGTCTTTCTTAGTCTCTAGTGTTTGAATTTGGTCTAGGTGGGTGAGGTTGTCTAGGGGAATACAGACCATTCCTCCTTTCCACCATATTTCCAGGAATTTTACTTCTTGTGAGGGGGGTTGTACGTTTTCAGGAGGAATATGTAAGTCCAGGGACTCTAGATGCTTAATAATGTCTGTTTGGGTTGACTGTACAGGTGCAATTTCATCTCCTGCTGATTTATTAAAAAAAATATGGATATTGATCTAGTATCGATATCCAACTACGACGGACAAAAGACTCTCTAACACAGCAGTTAGAAAGGGTATGTTTAATCGGCCGGGGCAGCCACGTGGGATAATTCCCAAAGACGCAGTGATGAATTGTGAAACAATACAGAGTCCTTTTATCTACAAAAGTTCTAAATATTTAAGATAGAAATACATATTCATAGCATAAACACCTCCCATTCCCCGCTTCGTATGATAATTAGCTAAAATGTCATTAAGCATGCATGGTTTGTTCCTTGAAATGGGTCAGTGGTCGTATTTTGAGTGGTGGGCATGAAGATATGAAGTAACCTTAGTCTTCCTCCCTCTTGAACTTTTTGCCTCTTGAGTTTTTACAATAGCTTCTGACCTTGGGTTCTCTCTGTACCTTCCTCTACCATCCTTGAATAGATTCCTCAAATAGAGAAATTAATATCTGTCTACTTTTCTTTATATCTTAGTAATCCAAGTCTTCTGGTTCTTATTATGGACACAGCTGTACAAATATAGGATGACAAACAATTAGTCAAAAACCTATTCCAGGCCTAGCTTCTTAAGCAATTATTAACTTCTTAATTAACTCCAGCTGGATTTATCTGTTACATTTGTTCTAACTGATTCTAACAAAGCTAACCTTAAGCAAAAATCTAAAATCTTAAAATTTCGTGTCTCGCTGCTACCAAAATGTCATCAATGTATTGGTATACTTTTACTCCTGGTGCAGGAGGAATGAGTGACAATTCTCGTGCCAGTGCATGATGTGCTAGAGTGGGTGAGTGTTTAAATCCTTGTGGGAGGTGGATAAAAGTGTATTGTTGGCCCTTCCACGTGAAAGCAAAACACTCCTGATCCTGTTCCTGCAGGGGAACCATAAAAAACATGTCCTTGACATCAATAGTGGCCATAATTTGATGAGCTTGTTCTTGTATAGTAGCTATGAGCTCAGCAATATTTGGGACTGCTGCAGTGAGGGGTCCTGTATTTAAGATGTCGATAGTCCACCATCAGTCTCCAACTGCCATTAGGCTTGTGGACTGGCCACACAGGAGCATTGTAAGGGGAATATGTTGCAATCACTATTTCTCTTTCCTTTAAATCTCCAATAAGTGGAATGATTCCTTCCCTGGCTCCTAAGGGTAAGGGGTAAGGTTTGACATTGGTTCCTTTTTGATTTCTCGGAGCCTCCAGCCCCTAAACACCAAGGCTGGCTGGACCTTCCCTTTTTTCTGATTATTTATCTCCATCTGAATCTGATAAGGTTATTGCTTCTCGTGGTCATTGAGAACTTTCAGGACCTTTCCTTTTGTTCCTTAGCTGCAGTTGCATCTTCTCGAACAGGCTACGTTGGGTAATTGACAACTTGCTAGATGGGTCAAAGATCTTATAAAATGGGATGTATAATTGTAGTTGTTATCCTTTTGTTCTATTCCTTGTTCCATGTTTGCCGTCTTTTCTGCAGGGGGCCCTGCAGAGGACCATAAACACTGCATTCGTGGTTGAAAACAAAAAGGGGGAACTATGGAGATAGAGGATTGATCTGTAAGCTTTATGGATATAGCCATTGATAGAATTCCTCTGTACCCATGAAAATAATGCAGTCTCTGTACCCATGAAAATAATGCAGTCTGTACCATGAGAAGAACGCAGGTGTACCCGTGTGAAGAATTCAGTTTACCTGTAAGAACATGACACTGATAGAGGCTAGAGGCACAACAATAGAAGACGCTATCTGCACCTGCAGTGGGGAGTTATTAGTTGAAATGTATGAGGAATGTATTCTAATCAAATAATTTGTTTTTCTTTCTAAGAATAGGTAACCAATAGTATTTACATGCTAAGTATGGGTAACAAATAGTATTATATTGTCATTTGCTGAAGCCAATGAATATGTAACATGAATGCTGAGAAATATTATAAAAAGGCCTTGTTTTATTAAAAGTTGGCATCATGGCCCCAAAGCAGTGTGTCCAGCAGGACCAGGGAAGTAATTCTTCCCCTATACTCGGCACTCGTGTGCTGCGGTGCTCCAGCCTTAGTTATCAAAAAGGMAGTTTGCCACAGAGCAATATTTCTTAGATGTCACTTTACGTTTCTCCTCCTCACAGAACCTTAAGCTTTGTAACAGGTTAGCTTGRTTTGAAATTCCCTCTAACTATAATGTGATTAGCCAGTTTAAATGTGTTCCTCCTCTGAGATGTTTCATTGGTTTTCTCTCATGTATCTCTACTCGGATTGGTTACACTCTGTTATCCCTACCCCTTAAAGCAGCAGAGACAGAGTGGGTAGGGGTCTCTCTGCTAACTCCCTTCAAGAAATGCACCCTGTCCTCCAGGGCAGTGAATAAACTTGGAATATCAGTTGCAGAAGTCCGTCTCTCTCATTCCTTTTGCCTTCACTGCTGCCTCTGTGAAACTGCCTGCGGTGAAAAGCTGTCAGCTTCTGTGGCCTGAGAAAAACCCAGAAGGTCGCTCCGGCCCCAGCAGGATACAAGCAAGGGCGGGGAAAAGCGACACTCGTGAGGCCGCACCTGGAGTACTGTGTCCAGTTCTGGGCCCCTCAGTTTAGGAAGGACGTTGAGACGCTTGAACGCATCCAGAGGAGGGCGACAAGGCTGGTGAGGGGCTTGGAACACAAGCCCTATGAGGAACGACTGAGGGAGCTCGGGTTGTTTAGCCTGCAGAAGAGAAGACTCAGAGGTGACCTTATCACTCTCTACAACTTCCTGAAAGGTGGCTGTAGTCAGGTGGGGGTTGGTCTCTTTCTCCAGGCAGCAACTGACAGAACGAGAGGACACAGTCTTAAGCTGCACCAGGGGAAATATAGGCTAGATATTAGGAAAAAGTTTTTCACAGAAAGAATGGTAAAGTACTGGAATTGTCTGCCCGGGGAGGTGGTGGAGTCACCATCCCTGGATGTGTTTAAAAAAAGATTGGATGTGGCACTCAGTGCCATGGTTTAGTCGAGGAATTAGGGCATGGGTTGGACTTGATGATCTTGAAGGTCTCTTCCAACCAAGTGATTCTGTGATTCTGTGATTCTGTGATTTATGTCGTAGTTCCCATCCCTGCGGCAACAGTTACTAGGGAGGGGAAAAGAGCAGGGGCAGAACTTAATAAACACAGGTGTTGGGTTTCCTTCCCAAAAACCCATATTTTTCCTTCTTCATCAGTCCAAGACCTTCCCTTTAGGAGGTCTAGCCCCAATAAATTTGTAGGAAGTTTACCCAAAACCATTAGGGTTTCAACTGCTTTCTCCTCTCCCAGTAACCAGCATCTTACCTTTGCTGTCATCTGGGGTTGTGTGTTTCCAAAAGCATTCGCAACAAATATACCTTTATGTGAGGGAGTGATTCCACATGAAGAGGCGTCTTCAATTTTAAGGGCGGACACTTGAGCACCAGTATCTACTAGAAAAGTTACAGGGATTTTGTGGGGACCAATAGGACAGGTTAGTAATAAGTCTCCTCAAGTTTTTTGGTAAGCTGTCTAATGTAAATCCACCCTTTGTCCCCCGGCTTACCTCCTGCAGATGAAGATAAGGGTTTCCCATCACCTCCCCCTTTCTGTGGTCCCTCTAGGGGAGGGGCTGTAGCAAGGACAGCTTTTAATGATCCCTCCTTTGCTGGCCCTTCTCAAATTAATACCTCTAGTTTATTAGTGGGTTGGCCATCCATTAGGGGTTTTGGGATCCCTTTTTGTAAGCCCACAATCCACAGGGTATTTCTTTTTTCCTTGTGTTTTTCCCCTGTGTTAGCTCATCCTCCTTGCCCAGGGGAGAACATTACCTTCCGGAGTCTTACTGAAGGCATAGCTGTTTTGCACTCTGTGTGCCAAATTGATTTAGAATCACTTGTATTTGAAGATATTGGACCATATTTTCTTCCATATTTAATTAATTCTTGTGCCACCTCCCCCCAGGTCCAAACTTTCCTTTCTCCTCGGTTACAGCTGGGGGTAATAGCTGCTTCCAAGGCAGCTGCAGTTCTTTCCCCTTTTGTGAGGCTTTCTATTTGTCCTTTTCACTGGATGCTTATGGGTTTCATAGCTTCAGGGAGGCCTCTGATAAGAGGAATCATTCTTTCAGGGCCCACAGGCATCATCACAGGGGATTTGCATCATGGTGTTAACTCCCTATCATGCATCATTTGTAAACAAGCAGCTTTTTGCACCCTTTCTACAATCTGATTAACATTTCTCACTATAGCCAGGGGATCTCCTCTTTCTAAAGCATTGAGTCTGCCAGCCCAAAAAGCTGCTCTCTGGGTAAGAGACCAAGGAGCACGGTTATCTGCTGTGGTCAGGAAGACCCCCCAGAACCCTTCTGCCTCTTTCTCTGATAATAGAATTTGGTCACCCCCAGTAAGAGAGACCCTCCAAACATACTCCGTTTCTGATTCCTTAGGGCTCTGGCTATATTCCTTTTTTAATTTAGCCAATTCGGTAGCCGTATATGGGATTTCTTTTGTGGACATATAAGATGTATCATCGTCCAAGCCCTCATATATGTATTCTGTTTTAATTAAGGGACGGAGAGAGACTGGCAGCTTCTCTGATTGATTACGCAAAGATTCTGTCAGAGAGGGGGTATGTTTATTTAGATAGCTCCAGCTCTGACTCCTTTTTCCCTTCGCTCACTAATCTTGCATACAGCTCCTCTCAGAGTACCCGGGAGGTAGCCCTCTGATTCCTTATCTCTTCCTGGAGATGGGCGGTAGCCCTCTGCTATTCTAGCTGTAATTGTAATTTTTTTACTAAATATTGTAACAAAGCAATAATTTCCATATCATTTTTTTGCTGGTGTTCTTTGTTTTCAACTGCAGTTAGCACAACAGCACCTAAGACCGAACAAACTACAGGTTTTCCTTTACCTTTTTTGACTGCCACTCCTGCCCGCAGGGTAGATTCAATCAACAATTGATTGGATATTACACCAGTTATTCCGTGCCCACTCCATTCCTGGCGGAGATGGCTTGGCACCAAATTCATCCAACAAATTGACCAGAGCTTGTGCATTATGTTTCATGTTACCACAAAAATGGGGTGGATTTTCGGGGGGGTACCTTGTGTAAGTTAATTTCTAAATTCCACCCCTTCTCCCTGGAAAAATATTTCACAAAGTTATGTCACAAAGGTGGAGTGATCGTTTCCAGGGGGTACCTTATATAAACTACATCTAATTTTCAAATTTCACTCCTTCACCCTGGAAAGGCACCTTGTACAAATTTCATAACAAACACACACACAGGAGTGGTCTTCCTGAGGGGCACCTTGTTTAAATTATTTTCCAGTGTCCCACTCCTTATGCCTCGGGAGCACCTTATTTTAAACACTTAACCATAGTAATACACCTCACTTTTGAGGGACACCTCTCACATTCCTCTATAAGGGAATCGCAGGGGATTCTTTTTAACAGATTTCTTGGACGAAATAAAGCACGAACAAGGCAAATATTATATCTGAGAACTGTTTATTGATAAAGAAGTACATGCGTCCCAACTGGAGAGGGATAGAAAATTAAGCAGAGAGGGGAAAAGAGAAAGGAAGACAGGGACAGAACATTACCACTAGAACCCCAGGGCGCCGTCGGCATCTGCTCAGCAGGTGGAGCGTGTGTGCAGCAAGCCACGGCGAGCCTACACGTCTCTAGTGACAGACTAGGAGCAATTTCCAATCGGCGACGGGCAGTTGCAGGCGGCGAGGCAGCAGCAGGCTGTTGCCAGGCAACGGCAGGAAAAGCAACTGTGAGCAGGTTTGAGGCACTGTGGACTGTTGCTGGGCAACGGTGGGAAAAGCGGTGGCGGGCTGGATCGAGGCAGGCTGTCTCAGGAAGTGGCAAAGCAGGGTAGATGGAACAGGTGCAGACAGGGAAGACAGGCAGGGACGAAGCAGAACTGCAGGGAGAAGGCGAGCAGGGGGCCGAACGAGCTGAACCTCCAGACAAGCCCCCCCCAAGAAACGAAATGACGGGGGAAACGGCGGGAACCCCGTTATGGCAGAGTTAACTGCTTTTATGTGCTAAGGCTCCTCCCATAGTCCTATCGACCATTGGCTAGTCAGGGAAATTTTTCCCAGGCAGCAGGAGTTCTTGCAGCCCAGTGGTGTAAGTTTCCTCTCCCCTGATTGGCTATCAGGTGAAGTTTCCCCAGAGACAGAGCTTCCCTCTATTTTCTGAAGGGGTTGCCTGCTTAGAGACTGTAATGTCGGCGGTCTCCACCCCTGTCACGTGTCCTAGCTGTCTCCTGCATGTGGCACATGTTAAGGCTCCCAGCATGTGTACAGCCCCTATAGTAAAATCCAGACAATGTTGAGGCATAAATAAAAATTAAATTGGTTCCTCACAGCACTTTGCATTAATTTCATCAAAAAACAGTTACAATGTGCACTTTATTTAAAAAAAAGTCATAAAGGTATGTTACTTTGTTTCTCTAACACAAAATGATCAATCATAAAAATTAGCAATTTATTGATATTTTGGAACCAGCACTCTCGTTTTAAGGGAATCTTGTTCCGTGATGCCAAATTAAATGTTAAAATCCACTTAATTACAGAGGAACAAAGAGATCTCTCTGTGAATTGCAGAAAGAACTTCAGATTTGAATATTCCCTAAAACCAGATTAAAACTCAATCAAAGTTATATTAACTTTATTAACTGTAAAAGAGGCAAAGAGAAATAAAGGGAAAAGTAGACAAAAGTTGGAAAAAGTTGATTACTTTAAAAGGATAGGATAGTCTACCACCACATTGCTACCTTTCCGCTGAGACGGGGGGGCGCAGCAGTTTTTGCCTTTTTTTTCTCTTCCACTTGAAGTAGTTTATCTGCTTTTTCCAGTCTCGGGGGCTGACAGCTTAGTTGGAATGCAGTCACGCTTGTCTTCTGGAATGCAGACACGATGCATGGTCCCTGCAGCTCATGGGTGACTCCGGTCCCCCGATTCAAAGGAATCTACTCCACAGTAGCAGTAAGGTACTGTAAAGTAAAGCACACCTTTATTGGCCCAGCCAGGGAGGCACACGGGTTAAACCTCCATGTGTATGCCTGCCCAAGCTCTTCTTACAATGCATCTTTATATGTTTTACAAGTTTGGCCTCTGCCCATGTTTTGTTCATTTACCTAAAGTTACAGCTTTAAGGGTTACATTCTTACATGACTGTAGTTTTTTACCTTAGGGTTACAAACACGACACACTATACATTCATCACACTTATTTTGCTAACACACACTTAATTTTGCTATTACACACTTTGTTACTATATTAGTTATACTTCATCTATAATTGTGTATTAATTATGTTTCTATTCTCTACTATATAAAAACCCCGCATTTTCCTATCTTTGGTGTCAGCTCTGTTATTTGTCATTAAAACTAGCTTCCTTGTTTAACATGCTGCTTTCTTCTTATCATTTAGCCCATGGAGGGGGGGGGGGATAAGCCCTTACTTTGAAAGGAGGAAAAAAGAAATGGTTAGCCTGCATTCCTTTCTCTTATCTTCCTATTCCTAGCCCATTCGGGCTAGACCCTTAGCCTTGCGAAAGCAGTTTATCTATGCATAGCAGTCAGTACTTAACTTATACTTTGTACTAAGGTTTTTGTTAAAGAAAAGGGCTCCTGTGTTTCAAGTCCCTCCTTCTCTTAAAACTTTGCAAGTTCTTTTGCAATTGTGATGTCATCCATACTTGCGATATCAAGGTATGTATTTTACACCACATCCATAAGTTTATGGCCGTAAGGGCCATGGTTGTTAGTAACAAAATTAAAATTGGGTGGATCAAGAAATTAAACAGCTGGGTCCTTGTGGGTGATTGAGTCCATCGGAGAAAAATGTCCCACCAGTGGTGTTCTCCTGTCTTTCCGATGGAATCCACTATTTCCTTGATTTGTTCCAGATCATGTTTGACAGTTAGTATTGCTCGTTGACCAGTCTCTTTAACACGTATTGCCATAGCGTCCAAGTCCAGATGTTGCAGCATCTGTTTTAAGATACTATTGTCCATCCCAATTTTTACAGTTGGGACTTCATGGTAGGATATATATTCGTCTTGCACAAGTTGATACGTGGTAATAGGGGTGATGCAATTAAAGTCACATCCTACTATCTTTGTAAAATTACAAACACAAAAATTGGTATGATTAGTAGGTTCAACACAGTTATCTATAATTACATCTGGGCAATTAGTTCGAACACATGCACACCCATTTCCTACATAATATGCCTGGGACTTACTTTTCCCACAAGGGAACATCTCAAAGGTAGATGTGCTATCTCGTGTCTAAATATAAATCTTCTGTCTCCAGCACTGCATTTTCACAAATAAATTCCAGGTGATTGTGGGGAATGTACCCTTCAGTACTTACAGTTTGCGATTTTTTAGTTTTGTTGTTGTATTTTCCCCAGACATTATGTCCTATAGGCCTGATTACGGTTCTGTTATGCTCGACTCCCAAAGCAGCAATAGGAAAAATGCTGGTGACAAAAGCATTTTGTATGGTTAGAACATAAGCTGTAATGTTTTCGCTCTGTGGTTCATAAGTGAAATTGACTAGTTTCCTCCACAACTGGTATTGTTTCTCAAATTTAGTAACATTTTTGGCAATTATCTTTCATAGTTCATATGGCAAAATACCTGATCTCCCTTCTCTGATTACACCAGATACCACTGTTTGTACCCATTGCTGTGCTTGGACACATCCTAAAGCTACAGATACATTATTTTGAACTATTCCTAAGGCTGTTGGCATGTTAGTGAAATCTTGTTTCATTATTTCTTCCAATTTATGTAGTAAGTTTGCAGCCAGATGCTGAGTATCTGCTAATGTGAGCAAACAGGATTGTAAGGGAGTGTCTATTGTACATAATTCTGAAGTTACAGTGCTAATTTTATTGAGAAGCACCTCTTGATCAATGGAGTTTAGGATTCCCAGTCCTGATCTGAACCATCCACTTATGTCTCTCTTTTGTCTGTTTGATTTACTTTGGGGTCCTAACCAAGTTTTCCATCCCCGTAGAGTAACACTGATAAAAGGAGTGCATTCCGGTTTTACTCTTGATACATCTGTTTGAACTTTTACTTGAACCCTCTTCAGGGAGTATTGAGGATTCCACAATAACTTTTGCTCATTGGATTGTTTTATTACATATGGTCCAACAAAAGTTTGGTTGTGATTTCTAACTGCACATTTTGCTGGTTTTCTTGCAGTAATTGTGGTGCAAATATTTGTGGTAGTAGGTTTTATTTCCTCAAGTAACCAAGCATGAGAAGATTTTTGGTAGGAGAAACTCAAATCATCTGCTCTTAGCACATATCCAGTACAGGAGATTCTTGTGGGTTCAGTAATTGTGGTTTGTATACAAATGTTTTCAGTACACAAGAAGATACTACATTTAGTAGCATCATGTGTGCTTTCAATTCTTATGTTTATGTTTGTACTAGTTGTTGGAAATATGCAGGCCACAATTATTGCCTGATTCATTGGTATATAGAATGTAGTTATTTGGTGATCCTGATTCCATTCTGTTCTCCTTTTGAATGTGTCATGGGTTAACCTGGAGAAGACCCCAGACCCCCATGATTATATTCTTAAGAGGATATAAGACGGCAGAAACAGGCCCCAAGCTTAAAAATAGTAAAATAGTTTTATTCATTAACACTACTAAGAATAGAAAGAATAATAATAATGAAAATATTAAGGCATAATATACAAATACCATTCTCCTCCCAATACATCCCAATCTTTCTCACTGATCATGCAAAGGGACATAAAATATGGGATTTATGATCTTTTTGATTAAGAGTTCTTATTGCCACTTATGGGAAAGAGTTCTTTCTGTTGTGCAGTGGGATTCATCCCACGGAAGATAGCTCCCTATGAAGTGTCTTCAGTGTGGTTCCAAACCTTCAGAAAAATACCACAGCCCACCCAGATTCTGCAGTGGTGAATTCTTCCTCTCTCCCACAAGAACTTGTGGTCTGTGGGTCACCAAGGGGGTCCAATGGGGTACTCTTTTAAGGATGAGTCATTCCAGCCTAAAAGTAAAGTCTCTCTCTCTCTCCCCTTTGGAATCTCCAAAAAGCCTTATCATCAGCTGCTCATGGCATAAAGCACTCATTCCCAGGCTGCATGAATTTCACATCCCCCCAAATGTTCCTTAATGAATTACAGAGAAAAGTAGTTTGGTTCTATTACAGTCTCTCCCACAGCTTACAGAAAGAGTCAGCCTCGGTGGTGAGATGGCTTCTCTGCCACTTGCGCCTTCTCCTCAGTTAAACTGCTGGTCGCCATATTTCTTCTCCTCACGTGACTTGCTTTCCTTTATCTCTGACTTGGAAGAGAAGTTAATATTTGCAGAAAATGCCTGCAGGAGAGTTTATGGAGTTCACATCGGGTTAATACTCGCCTGTTTTCTCCCTCTTGGTCAGTCACTGTGTCTCTGGTTAGTATCAGCGAAAGGGAGGCTGCTGTCTCTCCCCCCGAGCCACGTCGTTTGTGCTAGCAGCTCACAGCAGTTTTATTAACTGCTAATTAGCCATAAATCGCGGCATCAGCCTTATCTCCCAAGGTCACCCTTTGATCTCACTGCATCTATCTCTGAGAGGGAAAGGCGGGGCAGTTCTCTCTCTTTCGGTACTCCCGGCTCCTGCAGCTTGCTGGCTGGTTCGGCCCCCTCCACGGGCCAGATGGAAACAGGCTAGCCCTCTCTTGGGGGCTAGACGGAGCGGGGGCCGGCTCCCGCCGGGCCGGGCCAGGGGCCTGGTCCCGGGGGACCCTGCTGCCATAGGTGCCGCAGGGGAACAAGAGAGCACGTATTTCCTGGGTGTTTTTTTCTTAAATATATCTCCACAGGGCGTCTCTAAATATCAGTGGCTTAAACAACTGTCCATCACCTGTTTTAACCAATCAGATTTTCTCCACACTGGGTCAAACCACCACAGAATGTCACTGTTCGCTCCCCCTCAGTTATCTCTCTTGGCTCGATTACTCCAAATACAGATATGTTTTTTCCTTTATCCGGAAGGATTGTTCCTGATGGTCCTGAATAGCCAGAACTCTGTAGAGGTTCCCCATCAAAATTAAATGAAAAAGAATTATTTATAAATAGGGGAAGATGTGAGTCTTTTGAGGTTTTATAATTACAGGTTGTCCCCATAGGATTGTTTGCTGTGGGTTTCTTACTCATTCTGTCAGGGGATTGTGCAGTTCAGGATTGTGAGATCTGTGATTCTTTCAGGAGTAAAGTAACACTCCTATAGGCCAGTCTCTGCTGTCTGTCTTTCATTGTATATCCTGTACAATATAGAATTACATCATGGGTGACAATAAAATCATAAGTACATGTTTTTCCCTGAGTACAGGTTACGAGAGATAGGCAGTGGGTCATGTTTGTAGCATCTATTTTATGAAATGATATTAAGGCTATTGGATGAAGCAGTTCCCTGGACTTAAAGTTATATCCCATTGTTACTGATTAATTTTCTTATATTTGGAATAGAGAATTCTGTTCTTTATTCTTCCACTCACCTTTTTCAATTTTTGTTTCATCTACCATTAATACAGTAGTAACTTTCTTAAAAACCTGTCCCCATTGGTCCGTATTGTTTAGGCCTGAGTTTCCACTGTATCCGTATTTTTCCCAATCATTCCGTGCCAGCCATGATTTCTCATGTTCTAAGTCTATGTGCTCATCACATTTCCAGTTCTGTCCGTTTGTCCATGCAATTATTAGCAACAGCATTTTAATCTTAAGGATTTTGGTCCTATTAGTTCTGTCCACCATTGTCCTTCAGGGGCTTTCTTAATCCTGGAGTAATGGATCCAGGAGGGTAGTTGATGGATTTTTACAGCTGTAAAGGTGGTTAAAAGGACCTGGAAAGGTCCTTGCCATTTCTTCTCCAGGGGATTTCCTGTAAAGGATTTAACAAAAATCCAGTCTCCAGGTTTATGAGGGTGCATGGGTTGATCCAGGCCCCTAGCTCTGGTTCCGGCCACTCTTTTGGATATTTGATCAATATATTTTCCTAATAAGATTAGATAATCTGTTAAATATCCTTCTCCTATTTGGTGAAGGTCTTCACCACAATACTGCGTTTGGTATGGTCTCCCATACAGCATTTCAAATGGACTGAGTCCTTCTTTGAGTCATGGTTTAGTTCTGATTCTCAATAAAGCAAGGGGTAGTGTTGCGGTGGCTGAGCCTGCAGCAGGAGAGGCTGCAGTGACTGGGCCAGCCACAAGAGTGACTGAGGAGCCAGTGAGGCCAGAGGGCCCAAGTGCAATAGGAGACTGCTGGTGGGAAGGCTCCGAGGTCTAAGGTCTCCCCCTTGGTCACGGTGAGAGGGAAGGTCTCCCCCATCAGGCCTAGCAGCACTATGTTAATGTTCCCCTGTTCGATTGGCTCGTTAGCCTGTCACTCTTGTTCCCCTATAAGGTTATGTTCTAGCAAGTTCTCCCTTACTTGACGCCCCATTGGTCCTGTTCCCCTGCTCCTCCCTTTGCCTCCCCCTATTGGTTTATGCTCTGTAATCCCACCTTCTCTCTGCCCCTTGGCCCTCACCCGATTGGATCCTGACGCTCTCCCCGCCCCTTTTTCCCTTAGTATAAAACCCCTGGACCCTCCATTTTCTGTGTTCTTGTCCCTGGACCYCTTCACTGTGCTGAATTAAACTTTGCCTGTGGAACTCCATACAAGGACCCCTCTCAACTCCTTGCCTCCGGCTGACGCTTGTGAGCTATCCTGGTGTGTGTGTGTGTGAGTGCTTGCGGGGTGTCTGTGGCGTTCGCCCAGGCACCACCTGACGGCGTGGTCGCTGGTGTGCCTGCTTGTGTGTCCTGGAGTGACTTTATGATGCTATATATATCCCAATCGCCTGCTTAATGAAAAGTATTAACTCTGTGTCTTTAAGCTGGCTCGAGAAGCCAGGAGCTATGTTTTGGTTTTCTTCGAAGGATATTTACATTCTTTCACCTTTATCAGCTCGCTATGTTATGGTTCTGAGGAGAGAACATCTCGGCAGTCGCTTTCTATAGTCGGAGGCAAAGGGACACTTTTTTACCTTTACCTTTTTCTTCTTGTGAGCTTTTGCCTGGTTTTTTACTCAGCTGAGGGATATTCGGACAGAGTTAAAACTTCCTTTTGGTTTTTTTCCCTCCTCTGCTTGAGGCAAGGGAAGAAGACAGTTTCTTTTCCTGGGACTGTATTTTCTTTTTCTTCTTCCTTTGGAACTGTACAACAGACAACTGAGCTCTGTTCTACATACCCTCTCTCCGGGGCCTACACCCCCCGGGCCTGGACAGGGCCTACTCCGTACTCAAGCAGCTAACTAGAGACAGAGCAGAAGACCACACCTGCCAAGGACTCAGGACTTTGATTCATTCAGGTTATCCTCCTCACGAGAGGTTTATTATCTAACTTTTTTTTTTTTTCCTTTTCCCCTGGTGCCTGCGTGCACCCCCCCCAGCAGCTGGGTTTTGCTAAATAAACAGGTTTTTTTCACTTTCCTCTGAGAAATTCTTAAGGGGAGGGGAAGGGAGTTTTGAACCCTATCTTTTGCAGAGGAAGCTCTTCGAGTCTTCCTCCTAAGTTTGTCCAGACCGTAACAGAGTGTTTGTGTGGGGCACCGAAGCCGAACGCAGCGCACTTTTGGGGATGGCGCAGCACTTCACCTGATTAACATCTCCATGCTGCGTCAGGGTAGAGCTTGATACCAATGTATGTTAGTTTCTTGGCATATTTTAGTTATCTGTTGTTTGATCAAGTGGTTCATTTTTTCCACTTGGCCACTTGCTTGTGGTCTATAAGAGGTATGCAGTTGCCAATCTATGCCAAGTATTTTACTGATCTCTTTGATTATGACATCACAAAAGTGTGATCTTCTGTCAGAGGATATGGTCACAGGTACCCCAAATCGGGAAATGATTTGATCTAGTAAAATTTTAGTAACTTCCCTTGCTTTATTGGTTCGACATGAAAAGGCTTCTGGCCAACTAGAGAAATTATCGGTTAATACTAAAAGGTATCGATACCCCCCTTTTCTGGGCAATTCTGAAAAATCAATTTGCCACTTGCCCTGGGAGTGTACCTTTTTCTATTGTTCCTAACTGGACCTTGTTAGTGGTTTGTGGGTTATTCTGCATACATATTTTGCATTGTTTGGTGACCTGCTGTACTGTAGTGTATAAATGCTTTCCTACTATTTTCTTGGTTAGGTCACTATACAAGGCATCTGCCCTCCAGTGAGTCTTGTTATGTTCTTCCTGTACTATTTTCCACAATATTCTACTTGGTACTACAGTTTGCCCACTAGGGATAATATAAAGATTGTTTTCTAACTGAGCATTTAAATTTGTTATAAGTTTAAGGTCTTCTTTTGAATAGGGTATAGTAGTGTCCCAGCTTATGGGCTTACAGTCTGGTATCAGGGCCAATGCCTGTACCTGTTCTTTTTCTGCTGCCTTTTTGGCCTCTGTATCAGCCAATCGGTTTCCTATTTCCTGTTCCGTGTTACCTTTTTGATGTCCTTTGCAATGCATTATTGCCACTTGTGAGGGTAGTTTGACGGCATCTAGTAGTCATAGGATTTCCTCTGCGTGCTTAATTTGTTTTCTGTGTGATGTTAAGAGTCCCCTCTCTCTCCATATGGCTCCATGGGCGTGCACCACACTGAATGCATATCTCGAATCAGTCCAGATGTTAATAATTTTTCCTTCTGCCAGTTCCAGTGCACGGATTAAAGCTATGATCTCTGTCTTTTGAGCTGAAGTTGCTGCTGGAAGGGGCTGGGCTTCGATTACCTTTTTAGTGGTGGTGATTGCGTATCCTGCTTTTCAGGTCCCATTTTTGACGAAGCTGCTTCCATCAGTATACCATGTTTCCTCAGCCTCTTCTAAAGGTGCTTCTTTCAGGTCTGGTCGGCTGGAATAAATGGTTTCCACAGTCTCTAAACAGTCGTGTACCACGGGGTCCCAGGTTGCTGATGTTTCACTGAGAAAAGAAGCTGAATTCACAATGTTAGTAGTGATTATGTTTACATCATCTTGTTCTACTAGTATGGCTTGGTACTTAAGGAACCGAGAGGGAGACAACCAGTGCCCACCTTTCTGCTCCAGTATAGCTGATACCATGTGTGAAACATTTTTTGTCCTAGTGTGAATTTTTGGGCTTCCTGTATGTTGAGTACCACAGCAGCAACTGCCCTGAGACACCCCGGCCAACCTTTGCTCACTTCATCTAGTTGTTTTGAGAAGTAGGCTACTGCTCTCCAGTATGGCCCTATTTGTTGGGCCAATACCCCTAGGGCTACGCCTTGGCATTCATGGGAAAACCACCAAAAGGGCTTTGTCACATCTGGAAAGCCTAAAGCCGGTGCTCTCATCAATTCCTATTTAAGCTGAGTAAATGCCTTTTTGGTCTCTCCAGTCCAGACCAAGTGTTTACCCTCATTTTTCAGCATGTTATATAAGGGTCTTACCAAAAGTCCGTAGTTATGGATCCACAACCAGCACCATCCTGTCATACCTAAAAAGGTTTGGAGTTCTTTCACCATCTGTGGTTGGGGAGTTTGACAAATGGCTTCCTTTCGGTCTCATCCCAGCTCTCGTTGTCCCCCCAAAATTTCATATCCTAGATACATCACTTGTTTTCTTGTGATCTGGGCTTTCTGTTGAGAAACTTTATATCCATTAAGTCCCAAAGAATTGAGTAAACTTACTGTCCATTCATTACACGCCTCCTCTGTTTCCGTTGCAATCAAAATATTATCTACGTACTGCAACAATACTCCAGTTTCCGTTGGTGATGTCCACTTCTCCAAATCCTTTGCCAGTTGTTTTCCAAAAGGGTTGGACTGTTTTTGAATCCCTGTGGTAACACGGTCCAGGTTAGTTGGGTTTTCCTTCCTGTTTCCAGGTTCTCCCACTCGAAAGCAAGTTTTTTACTTTCTGGGGCCAGAGGCAGGCAGAAAAAGGCATCTTTTAAACCTAAAATGGTAAATCACACTTGTTTATCATTTAATCTGGTTAACAATGTGTATGGATTTGCTATTACTGGGTGATGGTCTTCAGTTATTTTATTGATGGCTCTTAAATCCTGGACGAATCCATAATTTACTCCATCTGGTTTTTTTATTGGTAAGATTGGGGTATTATATTGTGATTCACATTCGATTATTAATTTGTATTTTAAAAAGTAATCTATAATTGATTTAATACCTTTACGATCTTCTAATTTTAGAGGGTATTGTTTTACACATACTGGTCCCATTCCAGGTTTTAATTTAATTATAATTGGGTCAGCATTTTTGGCTTTTCTGGGTTTTCTACTTGCCCATACTCTAGGATACACCTGATTTAGTATTTCTTGGGGCACTATGGTCTTAACTTCAGGTGTTGTTAGGGCAAGGCTTAAAATATCAATGAATTTGTCATCTTTTACTTTAAATCGTACCTGACCAGCTTTGAATTCTCTTGTAGCATCCAGTTTCTCTAACAAATCTCTGCCTAACAATGATTTTGGAGTATCTGGCACGTACAGGAATTTATGTATGCCAATGCTTTTTCCTAATTTGTATTTGAGTGGCTTCAGAAAATGGGCTTTCTGTTGTTGGCCAGTTGCCCCTACTACATTCACAGAGGCTTCATCCTGTAAAGACAAACATTGGTTTAATACTGAATAAGTAGCACCCGTATCGATTAAGAATTCTAATGATTTTTCTTGTTTTCCCAGCTTAATTACAACCAGCAGGCCAGCTGAGTGGGGATCCGCCAGTATCCTTCAATCATCCTGAAGCTCTGTGAGTAAGGGAAGGGGGTTATTCGAAGGGTTACTTTTTTGTGGACAATTCCTTTTCCAGTGTCCCTCTTGTTTACAAAAAGCACATTGATTGATTCCTAGCCGAGGCAAAGGATTTCCTGCCCCAGCCTTTCTCCCCCCTCAATCTCGGAATACCTCCAGACCTTGGTTTAAAGGGCCCCCTGCTGCCCGTTCTGTGTTCTCCCAAAGCTGCAATAGTTGCATTGGCTAAGGTTTTACTTAATTTCCTTTTTTCCAGGAGGTCCCTATTTCAATATACTCGCCATGCTTCCTCACTTAATTTCTCTAGGTTCCTTTGGTCCTCAGCTTTCATCCTTTGCAGTTTTTTTTTAATATCATCTGAGGACTGCCCAAGGTATAGAGAAATTAATTGAAGCTTCCCCTGTTCCCCTGAGAGGTCCAGGATAGTATACTTCTGCATTGCTTCCCATAATCTATTGAGAAATTCTGTAGGAATTTCTGTTGTGTTGTTTTACTGCAAACAGAGCCCCCCAATTTACAGATTTAGGTATTGCGTTTTCCAACCTGAATTTAATCCATCCCTGGTRCCTTTTTAATAGTTGGTAATGATCCGGGTGATTATAATTCCATTTAGATTTTTCCATGGGCACATAATCGTCCACAGTATCCTGCAAAGTCTGAGCAGTAATTTGTGCCTGAACATGGGTTCTGGCTGCTTTTAAAACAAGTTCCTTTTCTGTTTCGATTAATGCATCCAACATTAAATCAATATCCTCCCAGTCCGGGTCCAATGGCTTTACAAAACCTCCAAATCTTTTAGCTATTCCTGATGGATCATCACGATATCTTTTAGCCATCTCTTTCCAGCTATCCAAATCCCCCACTGAAAAGTTTACTTTTAGCCATATTGGCCCTGTGGGTCCAGCAACCTCTCTCAAAGGGGCCTGCAAAACCTCTTGATCAGTCACTTCACTCTTAGAAGAAACTGAGCGAGCCCTCAGTTTCCCTCTAGTCCGCCCGCTCAGAGGCAAAAATGATGGTAAAGGGGAAGCCTGGCATCTTCCTCTTTCCCTCCGCCTGCCCGTCAGGTGAAGGTGAGGGAGAAGGTTCATTTTCTCCCTCTGCATCTGCCCCAGGCAGACTGACAGTCCTCAATTCTCTCTTCAGGCTGCTTATTTTGATATTTTCAACAATGTTGTCCGATAGAACAAGCAGAGCAACATTGCATCAGTTTTCCTACCCCCTGTTTCAAATTTTCTTTTTCTGTACTTAAAACAAAAGGGTCTCTTGGAGCTAAATTRATACCACTCTCCTTTTGCCACTCAGGGTGGTCCCTGACTTCAAAGAACATGTCCGCGTACACCAATTCATCCCATTTTGCCTCTCTACGTAAAAACAAGATAAGCTGTAATAAAGTATTATAGTTTAACGTTCCATTCTCTGGCCATTTTTCTCAATTCTCAAGTCTATAAAGTGGCCACAACCTATTACAATACTTGATAAGAGTATTTTTATTAACAGTTCCCCCTGGTGCTCCCCCAATTTCTTTCCAGTGGGCTAATATGCACCCTAAGGGGCTTTTGGCCACTAAATTTTGGCTTTGTTTGTTTCCCATTTTATTCTCCTTTCACTTTGCTCTTCTCCAGCCATTCTCCTCACAGAGTTATGGAAACGCAAATTAGAGTTCCCACTCACTTCACACTTATTTGTGCATCTCAGCCGTGTCTTTTGCTTTCACACAATCACTTCGGGACTCACTTTGCTCTTTTCCGCCTTCTCCTCACGGAGTTACAGAAATGCAGATTAGAGCTCCCACTCGCTTTGCGCTTATTTGTGCGTCTCAGTCACTCACACTTTTACTCATTCTCACCAATACAAAAAAAAAATGCAAATATAAAGTGTTTTTCAGAGGTGTAACAGTAAAGAAAGGAAAGGGGACTCATTTTGCCAACGAAACCACACTGCCTACAAAAGATGCATATCAGATGGCATTCCCCGCATATCCACATACTGAAGGGGACACTCCTTCCTCTCCTCCACAACCTCAGCCAGGCCTTCTTTTTCTTTTTTTATTTTTTTTTATTAACACTTAACACAGACAGGGGACGACGGCAGATGGTTTAAAGCAAGTGTAGATAAAGTAAATCACAAGGCTTAATAAAATTGCGAGTCAAATTCCTAGGCCAAATTCTAACCCCAACATGATTAAAGTTTAAGGAAATAGAAGCATGGAAAATGACAAAGGCAATATCCAACAGAAAAGGAGAAAACAGTCATAAAAATTATTGCTAAGACCACTCCAATACCAGTATCATAAAAGATAGAGAACGTTCATTAATGCATTCAGAAAAAAAACAAAACATACGATTTCCCAAATTTTCTGCAAAGAGGAGCCCGATACCACACTCCCCGCGTATATCTTAAAGGTGCTAGCAACCTGATATACCCACGTCCAGCGTATGGCTTACAGAGTATATTACTTTGACTAGTCAGGTTACAACCAGGTAAAGGGTGCTTTAAAGTTTGTGTACCTTAATGTCAGGATCTTGTCCATTCCCGCGATGATCCACTGGAGCAGGGGTGATCTATCCGAATAAGTCTCCAAGAGGGCCCCTGCTGGACTGTCCCTGGCTCCAGAGGGTCTTGCAGGAGAACGGAGATTCTCCTGCTGGCTCACCAAACTGATTCAAAGGAATCTACTCCACAGTAGCAGTAAGGTACTGTAAAGTAAAGCACACCTTTATTGGCCCAGCCAGGGAGGCACACAGGGGTTAAACCTCCATGTGTATGCCTGCCCTAGCTCTTCTTACAATGCATCTTTATATGTTTTACAAGTTTGGCCTCCACCCATGTTTTGTTCATTTACCTAAAGTTACAGCTTTAAGGGTTACGTTCTTACATGACTCTGTAGTTTTTTACCTTAGGGTTACAAACATGACACACTATACATAACACACACTTAATTTTGCTATTACACACTTTGTTACTATATTAGTTATACTTCATCTATAATTGTGTATTAATTATGTTTCTATTCTCTACTATATAAAAAACCCGCATTTTTCTATCTTTTGTGTCAGCTCTGTTATTTGTCATTAAAACTAGCTTCCTTGTTTAACATGCTGCTTTCTTCTTATCATTTAGCCCATGGAGGGGAGGGGGGGATAAACCCTTACTTTGAAAGGAGGAAAAAAAATGGTTAGCCCGCATTCCTTTCTCTTATCTTCCTATTCCTAGCCCATTCGGGCTAGACCCTTAGCCTTGCAAAAGCAGTTTATCTATGCATAGCAGTCAGTACTTAACTTATACTTTGTACTAAGGTTTTTGTTAAAGAAAAGGGCTCCTGTTTCACCACTCATGCTACTGCTTCCAAGGATGCAGGAGCGGGAAGGGGAGGGTTTCACAACTCATGTGTGTATCACAGCAGGTTTCTGTTTTCCCCAGGCTAGTGGCATCTCAGCTCCCAAAGGCTTTAGGTTGTTTTGCAGCTGTGAAAGGCTTAGCCGGCAGCGGTGAAGAGGGGGGGAAGTGAAGGCTAGAGAGCACAAGTGGGTGTTCCCCTCTCTCCCTCCTCCTCCTTTAGCACAGTTTTTGCCCTCCTTTTTATGGACCTTAAGAAGACTGCTTATGGTTCATTTTGCACAGTCTTCAGGTGTTCAAAGAGATTATGATAAGCAGACACAATGACGAAGCATTTTTTGAGGCATTTCTCTTATTATCAGGTCCTTACAAAGGGGTTCGAGTCCCCTGGAGAAGGAAAAAGGGAAGAAAAGGGGTAATATGTCAGAGGTAGTCCCAGGAAGGTATCATCAAATCGATGTCATAGTTTCACTGTGTCACAGGACGCCATCGCCATCTTGATTAGGGCGGAAAAAAAAAATACAGAAAATACCCAGGCTCAGTTTACAGCCAGAGCCTGGTCTCAGCTTCAGCTGGACTGTGGTGAAGTTTGTTCAATTGCTTTGCATTCTTTGCATTCCTCTTGGACTGAGAATGTGTTTGTGAGAGTAGTGTGTTGAGTTTGCCGGCATAAGAGCACAGGGATGCCGGAGATATAAAAAGTCTGTTCGCTGAGAGAGTGTTGCAGTGTGATTGCTGGAATTTTGGAGTTTTAGCGAAGATCGCTGTTTTCTTGGTATGTGAAATTGCATTTGTGGACTTGGACCGCCCTCTTGTGTTAGTTTTAGTGATTGCCGGTCTGGTGATCCCCCTCACCCCCCTTTTTACGAATCCAGAAACACCAGTACGCCTTTCAGATGTAATAGCTTGTGTACTTGTTATTATTGAATATGGCGGTGGTTTCTTCTAAAACTAAAGTGGGAGATGATATTCCAAATTCTCTGTTGAAATGTGTGTTGAACCACTGGAAAAAGGAGGAGGCTCACTAAGTAAACCCAATTTAATTAGATATTGTAATCATTTATGGCCAATATAGAAGTTAAACTGCTGGGCTAAGTGGCCAGAGAATGGTACCAAAGATTACAACACCCTTTTACAGTTGATGTTGTTTTGTAGAAGAGAGGGGAAGTGGGATGAAGTGCCTTATGTAGATTTGTTCTTTAAGTTGAGAAAGCACCCAGAATGGCAAAAGGGGTGCCTACCTGCCCTGTCAGACCCTCTCATGTTAACTTTAGGAAAGGAAGGGGCAAAGGATAGGAGAATGATGTTGTTCCTCCTGCAGTGTCAGACACCATTGTTGGAAATGCCGTGATTGACAGGAGGATGATGTAGAGATGATGGCGTGTTGCGAAAGTGTGTTTGAGATCGCTTAAAAAATCACCGGCAAGGGTATGACCAAAAAACCAGATTTAATATTGAGAGCACGACAAAGTTCATTGGCAAGATTGACTCTCCTACTCACAGGACAGTTAAGGTATACCAAGGAAAAACAAGCAATAGTAAAACTAAACAAAATCCAGGCAATCAATACAGAAATGAACTGAGAACAATCGGGGGGGGAGGAGGGGTGTATGTGACAAAAGAATAGTGAGAGCAAGGATAAAAAGGAATGCAGCCTAAAAGCTTAACAGCACTCAACAGTACTTTAACTTATACCTTAAGCCTAACAATTCAACAAAGAAACAACACTTGTACCTAACTTAACTTATAACTTAACAATTTAACAGATGAACAGCACTTAAGACTTCAAAGTCGAACCTAGCAACTTAACACAAGAACAACACTTAAAAGTATTTAACTTAGCTTATAACTTAACCTTACTTGCAGGCCTAACTTACCGATATCTCTAAGACACTTAAACATCTAAGAAAGCAGCATTTCCCCCAGATTTACTATAGCATATGTGCACATTTATGCACCCAGACAGAGTCAGTGCAAGCAAGATACCTGTGAAAAATTCCCCTCAGAGGTCAGTGAAATACTCACTTCGGATGCCTTTACATCTCCCGATGGGTGAAGAATGGGGCCTCGAGGAGTGAGGGGATCAGCCCAGGACTCGTTGCTATTCAGCGATCCTCCAAGTATAGCAAACGTGAGAGTTTGCTGGCTCTGAGAGGCGTCCCCCTCAGAGGGAGGTTGCTGGTAACAGCCCGCTGCAGTCCAGGAGAGCTCAAAGGGTCTCACTTTGGACCGCTGTTTATAGGGTTGCAAGAGTGGGCTTTAGTCATAACAATGTTTCATCCCGGCCACAGTTTTGGGTCGGCACTTTCTATGAAAGTGTGAGAACAGGAATGTTATGCCATTCATAACGTCCAAGGCTGTTCATAAAGAAAACAGGAGCTTGTTAAACAACAGCAATTCCTGGGAGCAGACAGTGTCTCTGATAAGCTCAGGCAGAGCTGAGCCCAGGTGCTGTTTCTCAAGGCTGAGGCCTAACTAGCATTTCTCAGATCGCAGTGTGGCTGGATTGGCGGGGGGCGGGGGGCGGCGGCAGGTGGAGGGATGCACCACCACATGGTGGCACCAGATATGGAAGATAGGGAGATAGAGGATTTGTCTCTGTCTGGGACTGGGGGAGAGGAGGGAGGGGAAGGGCAGTCGGGGGGAAGCAGGAGTTAATTTCAAGCCCAGTGGCCGGGTGAACTCAGGATAAAAAAAAGGGGATTAAGCAGGAGATGGGTAAACAGGAGGTGATAGCTCTGCTCCAGGAGGGGGTGGGATCTCACGGCCGGGTAGTGGTAAAGGTATCTTTCTCCCCCATCTACCTTGAGGCATGGGTGAGATGGGCAGGACCCTATAGAGAAGATCCAGAGAGGGTAGCTAAAGTATTTGAAACCATTCTCAAGGCCCAGAATCCAGACTGGGGGGAGATCCAAATTCTGCTAGATAATCTAGCAGATTCTACAGAAAGAGAGGTGGTACTCAGGACTGCTATGAGGGAGGTGGACAGGATAGACACACAGGGAAGTTTACCAGGAACTGTTGAAGAGCATTTTCCCTCGCGGGGCCCCCACTGGGACCCCAACACCAGGAAAGGGAGGGTTTTACTGGAACAGTATCAAAGATGGATATTATTTGGCCTTAAATACCCAATGCCAAGGGTAATCAATTGGTTTAAACTTTATGAGGTGAAACAAGGACCGCATGAGACACCGAGTGAATTTGAGGAGCACCTTAAGGTAGCTGCCAGGAGATACACTAATATCAATCTGGAGAAACCTGGGGAAGCTGTACAGCTGGCTTCTATATTGTTGGGTGTTTGGTTCTTTTTTCTTTCTCTCAGGGAATTTTCTTCTCATTTGTTGTCTGGGAGACAAATAGGGGTAATTAAGAAACAAAAGAACATGACAAAACACTCACATACCACGGTAATGGCTCAGCCAGAGGAAGGAGAGTTTGGGAGTTTTGGCTGGGGAGGGAGCTCTCTGGCTGGGGGGGTTGCTCTCAGGAGTTGCGGGTAATACCGCGAGAGGTGTTGGGGGCTAGGCGAGACTTGGCTGGGCGGGATGCGGGCTGGGCTCTGCCCTTGTCGGCTCAGCAGTCGGTGGGAACAGTTGTGCATGTTACAGAGAGCGTTCGGCTGCTCTGGGGTTATTGCTACACTTTAGCTCGCCGCCCCCCCAGGTCTGCCTTTCTCTGCTGTTCCTGCCACTGCTCCAAGATCCAGCTCGCCACCCGGAGTGGTACTGAGACTGGCTGCTCCCTGTGAGTTTTTCAAGGGGAGCCATCTCCCATCTTTTCCCCTCGCTGGAGCTCCTACCACCCCCTCAGGACGTTCCCGAGACTGCACTGGAGCACCCCTGAGGGTCACGGGGGGAACCGTCGCAGCCCCTCTGCCTCACCAGGAACCAACAGCGCCCCCTGCCGGTTGTGGTCGTAACCACACCAAAAGGGAAATTACTTAACAGGCAAGAAAAGGCTGTTATTGGGTTTCTGGGTTTTGTTGTTGTTGTTTGTCTATCTTGTTTTATATATATCTCCTAGTAAAGAACTGTTATTCCTTTTCCCATATCTTTGTCTGAAAGCCCCGTAATTTCAAAGTTGTAATAATTTGGAGGGAGGAGGTAATCTTTTCCATTCCAGGAAGGTTCCCGCCTTCCTTGGCAGACACCTGTCTTTTAAACCAGGACACATATTCATAGGCAACTCAGCACCAGATATTAAAAGGAAGTTAAAAAAACTGGAAGAACCAGACTCTCATGACCTAGAAAAACTTTTAGAAGTGCCCTGGATAGTCTTTAATAAAAGACTTCAATAAGAGCTTTGTGTACACGGTGTGTGCTCTCCGTGCCTTGTGTCTGTGCTGTGTCTCTCTATGTCTTTGTCCCTATGTCTCTGTGCACTCTCTCTTGTTGTTTGTGTGTACTGTATGTCTGCATGTGCGAGAGTAACTAAAGTATTTGAAACCATTTTCTGCTGTATAATTTATTAGATTCCACAGGAAGTGAGAAAGCAGGAGAGGGAACAAGAAAGGAAGAGGGTAGGCAGGAAGTTAAAAAAAAGAAAGCAGGAAGAGAATGAGCAGGGGATGGGAAAACAAGAGGTGATGACTATCAAGGAGATGGGAAAAGAAAAGGAAGGAAAGAGAAAGAAAATGGAAGCTGGAAAGGGAAAGGAGAGAAAGACATAGGTCTTTCCAGGGAGGATTGAAGCTGAATCAGTGTGCATATTGTAAAGGTTTTTGGACACCAAGGTTCCCAGAAGTTGAAGGGGGTGGAGGCAGCAAAGCTATCCCTACATCAAGATGGATGGCAACTGGTGATGGAACTCCAGCTGAACCCCTGGTTACCATACAGCTGGGGAAAGAGAAAAGAGAAAATTAACTTTTAATAGACACTGGAGATAAATATGAACCAAAGAAAATTAAGTTAAGAAACAGTAAATGTTGTTGGTGCAACAGGGAAAGCAGGGAAATGAGCACTCTCTAACTCTATTAATTTTAAATTAGGCAAAAGATGGATAACTCACCAGAATGTTTGCACCTCTTTTGGGAAGAGACCTGCTCTTGGATTATATATTTAAAGAGGGAGAAGTACAATTATTGGTATATGAGACTAAAAGCCATCGAGGCAAGAATTTTTATGTTGCAGGGAATACCGGAACCAGACAATTCTGGAGGAATAACGGAAGCCATAGAAAATGCAGTAACATCCTTGGTTTGGGCCAGTGGAACTCCAGGACGTTCCCAGCAAGCTCAGCCTGTAAACATTATCCTAAAACCTGGATCAAAACCAGTAAAGCAGAAACAAAACAATATCCTTTGATATTAGAAGCTAGAAGGGGAATCGAGAGTCTAATAGAGAATTTCAGGGAATTGGGATTAGTGATAGAATGTGAATCAGAATATAACACACCCATTTTGCCACTTAACAGAGTATCATCAATGGTTTACAGTAATAAATCTGAAGGATGCCTTCTTTGGAATACCTCTCAATAAGTAAAGTTAGGGCATTTTTGCCTTTGAATGGGAAAATCCCAGAATCAGTTGGAAGACTCAGCTTACCTGGACTGTATTACCACAATGATTTAAAATTAGCCCACCAGTTTTTGGGAATCAATTGGCAAAAGAATTAGAGTGGAAGAGGGAGAATCCCAAAGGATTGGTCCTACAGTATGTTGATGACATCTTACTAGCAACTGAAACTAATGAAAAGGGCATGGAATTGGCTATCACTCTTCTAAATTTCCCAGGTCAAGGAGGCTACAAAGTACCTCGGGAAAAAGCTCAAATAATGAAACAGCAAGTTACCTACCTAGGGTTTGAAATAATTCCAGGACAGCAGAAATTGGGAACAGACAGAAAAGAGGCCATCTGCCAGGTACCTCAACCTGCAACTGCCTGAGATTTAACAGCATTCTTGGGAGGGATGGTCTTGAATTAAGGAGGCCCTGGAAGGCCTGAGAGTGAATATGCGATCCATAACTTAAAGATAGCCCTGATGTCTAACAAAGCCCTCTGAGCTTTTTGTGCATGAACAACAGCACCTCGCCCTTGGAGTTCTGGCTCAGAACATAGGGGACTTCAAGAGGCCTGTGGTGTACTTTTCAAAACAACTTGATAACTTTAGCCAGGGATGGCCCAGATGCCTGTGAGCTGTAGCAGCAACTGTTCTCCTCATCCAAGAGGCCAGGGAATTGACTTTGGGACAAAAGATAATAGTATACACTTCACACACCAAAACCACTGAATTAGGCCAAAAGGAAGGGGGGGTGCATTAGCTTTCCCTGAGCCGTATGCTGAAATATCAGACTGTTTTGATAGAGCAAGAAGATGTGGAGTTGAAAGTAACCACAGTGGTAAATCCAGCCCAATTCCTAAATCCCCTGATGCAAGGGGAAGAGCAGCAAACCCATGATTGCTTACAGATGCAAGTCGATCAGACCTACAAGATGCACCCATTGAAGATCCAGAGATAGAGTTCTTTAGAGATGGAAGTAGCATGATGGAAGATGGAAAACGAGGAGCTGGCTACACAGTAGTCACAACCACCAAGGTAATAGAAGCTGCACCACTGCCCGTGGACACCTCAGCACGAAGGGCATAGCTCATAGCATTATGAAATGCCCTGGAATTGGCAGCAGGGAAAAGGGTAAATATATGTGGACTGACTCAAAATATGCTTTTAGCATTGTTCATGCCCACGGAGCTATATGGAAAGAAAGAGGTCTTTTAACAACACAGGGATCTCCAATTAGCACACCAACATGGGAATTCCCAAATTCATATAGGAAATAGACTTGCAGATAATACTGCACAAGAGGTTGTGCAACAAGCTATCCTGGCATTAATACCTGAGAAAGCTATTTCACTTCCAGAAGTTAACCCTGGATATAGTCAAACAGAATTAAAATTAGCTACTTATCTAAAGGCCCAAAATAAAGAGGGTGGATGAATAGTGACTCCCAGCAATCAGGTTATAGTCCCACCACAACTGATGTTACAAATTGCAAAGGAGCAAACTTACCGGGAAATCAATGTTATAGATTCAGATACTTAGAGTCCGTAGGACTGAAAAAAATCGTTAAGTCTGTTTAAAAATAACCCTTTGAATTTAAAAAGACTGCCTCCAGGTATCACCAAAAAAGAAAACTACCAGAGATTACTGGTAAATTGATTTTTCTGAGCTACCACACCAATAAGGATACAAGTATCTCCTAGTGTTGGTAGATATCTTTTCCAGGTGGCAGGAAACTTTTCCCTGCCGCACCAACAGGGCTAGGGAAGTCATCAAGGTTTGGAGTGCCTATAGGGAGATCATCTGATAGAGGATCTAATTTAGTATTTCAAATACAATATCAACTTAGTAAGCAATTTCATTGGGGAAATCCTAGAATGAATTAGAAGGTTTATCATTCTCTCAGAATTTCTTACCCTAGACCCCAGTTCATTCATTTCAGCCTGAGGATCAAGTATACATCAGAAACAGTGGAAAGGACCATATCTAGTTCTGGTGACTACAAGAACAGCAGCGAAAGTTAAAGGACTTAATTCCTGGATTCATCACACCAGAATTAAGAAGGTTCAGAGTGGACAGTGGAAAATACTGGACCTCTGCAGCTGAAAATTTCAAAGATATCTGTAGACAAGTAATGAAATGTATAGGCTAATGTTTATGGGAATCTTTTGTCTTTAGGTGGGGTGGGTAGAAGAAAACTTAATATTGACTTTAATTCAAGGGTTTGGTAAGATGCACAATCTGTCCAGCATTATAGCCTGCCTCCCTATCCCTGGTTTAGCAGAGGAACCTATTCATTGGGGAATGCAATATAATGCAATAGTAAAAGTGATCACCCACTATTTGGATGAGAAGGAGAGATGTAGGCAAAGGCGAGATGGCCGCCTTAAGGACAAAATGTGACAAGCTGCTGAAGATAGCAAAGCTATCCAAAAGGCCTCTGAAACTAATTGGCTTAATAAAATTCTTCAAGGAATAGGGGGATGGTCCCTGAAAGAATGGCTGTCTGGAATACTAGAAACCATCATAATTGTAATTGTAATTGTAGTAATTATTGTAGTAATTACCAGTCTTGCTGTTAGCTGTGTTCGTAGAATAATCAGTTATGACCTCGTGAGGATGTGACTATAGATAGAAATCGAATTGAAACTTCTCAAATGACCTTGAGGAAATTAAGAAGTTTCAAAGGGGGGAATTGATACCAAAAGGGTTAATTTTTACTGTGCTTGTGAAGCTCTTAGCAGAGAAACAAGGCCTGCAAAAGCTGCTTTCAGCAAGGACGGTTGGGAGATAAGAAGACATCTGGCCCAAGAATGCAGTGATAGGCAAAACAAAGGACAGTCTCTGGGAATTTGGGGTGAGATTTATGGTAACGAGTAAATTGTAATATGCATGTAGCGACTGTATATAAGCAAAACACTTGTAGAATCACGTGTCCATGTTAGGTTAGGATCTCTTGAGTACACCTCAGGCCTGACTAAATGATGCCCTCTAACACAATTTTAGTGTTGGAGAGTCTTATTCCGATATTTTAGACATTTGGTAACACGTGCACAACTTGCACCCCCTACATGGGCGTGCTCCCACCCCTCCACCCCAAGAGCGCTTGGTGCCCAGTGAATTCACATGCTCCATGTGCTCCCCCACACCATTCCTGTGGCCCCAGATCCCCTACATTGTTGTGCTCAGCTTGTATCCCTCCCCCAGTCTGCATGAGAGCTTGCCATCTCCAACCTAAACAAGCCCCACTGAGTAGATGACAAGGCAGAAGCAGGCCACTATATTGTACAACTGCCTGGGATGTCCTAGCTGGCATAGTAGCCTCTTGGATATGAATGGAAATTCTGACTTTGGCAGGTGTTTGTGGTGTCACTGGTGGCTCTGTTGCTACTGTGCAGGAGCAGGAAGCAGTGTTCTGCAGCTTTTGGTGATGTCATAGGTTGCTGAGTATATGGCAGAACAGAAGCAGGCCAGTACATCACAGAATCACAGAATATGCTGAGTTGGAAGGGACCCACAAGGATCATCAAGTCCAACTCCTGGCCCTGAACAGCACCATCCCCAAAAGTCACACTATGTGCCTGAGAGTATTGTCCAAACGCTTCTTGAACTCTCTCAGTCTTGGTGCTGTGACCACTTCCCTGGGGAGCCTGTTCCAGTGCATATCCACCCTCTGGGTGAAGAACCTTTTTCTAATATCCAACCTGAACCTCCCCTGACACAGCTCTAACCAT
Organism: Amblyornis subalaris; assembly: GCA_018881555.1. Classification (NCBI taxonomy): domain Eukaryota; kingdom Metazoa; phylum Chordata; class Aves; order Passeriformes; family Ptilonorhynchidae; genus Amblyornis; species Amblyornis subalaris. The sequence goes on along the minus strand of JACAXG010000217.1, from coordinate 853,667 downwards.
TCCCTCGGGTCCTATCACTGGGGCACCACAGAGAAGAGATCAGTGTCTACCCCTCCTCTTCCCATCACAAGGAAGTTGTAGACTGCAATGGTCTCCCCTCAGTCTCCTCTTCTCCAGGCTGAACAAGCCAAGTGACCTCAGCCGCTCCTCATACCACTTCCCCTCTAGGCCCTTCACCATCTTTGTTGCCCTCCTTTGGAAGGTCTCTAATAGCTTAATACTATTCTTATATCGTGGTACCCAAAACTGCACACAATATTCAAGGTGAGGCCGCACCAGTGCAGAGCAGAGCAGGACAATCACCTCTCTTGACCAGCTGGCAATGTTCTGCCTGATGCCCCCCAGGACACAGTTGGCCCTCCTGGCTGCCAGGGCACTGCTGACTGATATTCAACTTGCCATCGACCAGGACCCCCAGGTCCCTTTCCACATCACTTCTTTCCAGCATCTCATTCCCCAATCTGTCTGTACATCCAGGGTTGCCCCATCCCAGGTGCAGAATCTGGCACTTTCCCTTGTTGAACTTCATATGATTGGTGATTGCCCAGTCCTCTAATTTGTCAAGGTCTCTCTGAAGAGCCTTCCTGCCTTTGAGGGAGTCAACAGCTCCTCACAGTTTTGTATTGTCTGTGAACTTGCTTAGTATCCCTTCCAGTCCTGCGTCCAAATCATTTATGAAGATGTTGAAGAGTACAGGGCCTAAGATGGACCCCTGTGAAACCCCACTAGTGACAGGTCGCCAGTCTGATGTCAGCCCATTCAGTATAATCCTTTGTGCCCAACTTGTGAACCAGTTGCTCACCCATTGCATGATGTGTTTATCCAGCTGTATGCTGGACATTTTGTCCAGAAGGATCCTGGAAGAGAGTATCGAAAACTTCACTGAAATCCAAAAAGATGACATCAGTTGGCTTCCCTAGATCAACTAGGTGGGTTACCTTGTCATAAAAGGAAATCAGGTTTGATAAGCAGGACCTTGCCCTCATGAAGCTGTGCTGGCTGTGACTGATGACTGCGTTGTTTCAGGTGTTTTTCAATACCTCCCAGAATAATCTTCTCCATAACTTTAACAGGCATGGAAGTGAGACTAACTGGCCTGTAGTTTCCAGGGTCCTCCTTCTTGTCCTTCTTGAAAATTGGAAGAAGGTTTGCTGTTGGAACCCTAAATTTCAATCTTTCATTGTTGTAATTAAAAAGCAATTTGTTATGTCACTGGGTGAAATATGTAGAAATGTAGAAAACTAAGTTTATAAGTTTGTAACAAGATGGAGGATTTTGGGTGTGGGTTTATACTTCTTTCTTCCTTCTTCTTCACGAATCTAAATAGTTTAACCATTGGTGTAGAAAAGCCTGCATTGCAGATGCTAAATGGACAGTCACTGGATTATAAGTAAAAACATGTTAGTTGGCAGTCTATAATTGGRTAMATTMRRCTTTAAATAACCTTGGAACTCACRGTTCGARGCCATTTTCCACCTTCCTAACTTAGAGAACRCTCTGTGCTRCTATGCTATAGATAAGAACTTAATAAACAACCTGATTAGAAGAACATCTCAGCGCCTCCTGTGTTTCATTCCAAACTCTAAGCAAAGAACTCTCGAAATAGTAAAAGTAAAAACAAAAATGAGATTCTATCATCTGGTACCACCGTGTTTGGAGATGAGCAGGACTTGACAACTGGCACTCTCCTGTGCCAGGCTGGAACACTTGACTACTAGGACACCCTGAAGAAACACGGATAAAGGAAAAGGAATATTCCCCGGGGAAGAGACAAACTCCATGCTGCTGGACAGTACTAGACGGCTTGGTGGCTGAAAGGAAGCCGGATCTGCTGAAAAGAAGCAGGATTACCAGATCTGCTGAAAAGAAGCAGGATTATTGAATTTGCTGAAAAGAAGCAAGATCTGCTGAAAAGAAGCAGGATTGAAGATTTTCTGACGACAAAAGTCAGGTATGAACTTGTGGCTTCAGGGGGGAGATCTTAGTTAATAATGGAAAAACCTATGTCTAAACTGCAGAGAGATGCGCTTACCAAGTTAAAATCTATGATCAAGGACCATCCTATAGCTATACCAAAAGAGTAATTAAGAGATTTAATATTTGGCAGCTTCTCACAGCAGCATGGCTTGCCCACAGCCTGGGCTGATGGCAAGAAAGGTGGAGGTGGCCCTGCCTCTCACCGAAGCTCGCGCGGTAGAGACTAGAACTAAAACAACCCAGGCGGAACAGACAGAGTTTGTAACAAGTTGCGAGCCCGGGGAGCCCCCTCCGCTCATATATTTGCGAGAGCCAGGCATGGGAGGACCATGGGACTATAAGAGCAACTCTGATACTAAAAACCCCGGCGGCGGCTGCAGCGGCTCCATCCGCAGCCCTGGCAGAGTGCCCAGGAACAGCAGCAGCTTCTTTCCTCCTTTTCTCCCCCCGTTGCTGCATTCTCACCAAGTTGCTGTATATCACCAAGTCGAAGAGAGCGACAGAGGAGGGTGAGCTTAAACACCCCCCCGACTCGGACACCTACACCACGTGGGGGGGGGCCGGGAAGCCTGTTCAGGGCTATGTAACTCCATCTGTGCATATTTTTTCAAAAGTGCCTGTTTAACTTTTGTGTCAGAAGCAGCTAAGAAATTTCTGTGTGTGTGTCATCTTTGAAGTGAAGAACTAAAAYAATCTGCAAGAGAACTTTCACAAGAGAAAAGTAATCTACAAGAGAATGTTTACATTTCACAGCTAGGAGAACTACTGTCTCCTCATTTTAAGTTTCTGGAAACACGTAGTTTGTTTTAAAATGYGTTCTACTGCATCTCAAGAATGTTTTTCACTTTTGTTAGAAGTCGCTGTATTTTTTGTAAGCTGCACTTTCTGTCAGAATTGTTTATTGGAAAGATTATCTCTACATGCCAATGRAATTACRTAATTCCTTACTTTCAAAATTCTTCAATKAAATACTTATATATTGCATAATTGGTACAACTTGTTATGTAGGATGTGTAYTACCCTTCTAAAGATTTTGATCTCTGTCTACCTACAGAATACTTGTAAACTCAATACCYTCAGAATGTTATTTCTCCTTAGAAATGTTTAAGGTGAATGTTAACAGAACAAAATGTGAACTAGCAGCAATTAACTCTAAAGCCTAATGTTTTATCGAATATTCCTATCCTCACTCCCTCATTACTGTTATCTCAAAAATTATTTATGACTTTTCACAAGTAAAAGCAGGCAAAATTGTGCCAGTTTTAACACTTTGCTTGCCTTTTGCCCCACAGTTTTAATAGACTGATTTTACTGCAAATATTTTGCCATGAATATATCTCATTAGCTTTAATATCCCAAGGTCAATTCTATTGTACTAGCAATCATGAAAGATAAGTTTTAAGTACAATTTGCCAATATACACGCTGTTGTCATTTCTCTGAGTACAGCTGCAATTTGGAAAACCATGCAAAATTGTACTTATATCATGAAAGTCCTAACTGTAATTACATATTTTCAATAATGTTTATAGTGACCACGAACTACACTCACAACCGAATCATGTAAAATCACAAAGTCCTTGTCACATTTTTGTAATCTCTCCAGTAAATCCATTCTGCTGCTATTTCAGTTACAAATCAGTTGTTTACTTGCATATTGTTCATTGATGTTTAACTGTTGTATAACAAGTTTTTAGTAGTTTTTGTAACAATGAAGTCAAGATGAGTTGAATTCTGTTGTATCTGAATTTTTTAAAAGAACATTCTCAACTCTGACTTTAGTTTCTTAAATTTAAGTGATACTGATTTCAAGTTCTGCTAAATTTCAGTTTTATAAAGTTTAGGTGATGTTAAAACTAAGTTCTGCTAAGTTTAACTGTTGGTAGATTTATCATGTCAAGTTTAAGTTCTGTTAATTTGAGATTGTGTTGCATTTAAAGTTGTTAGTTTAAAGTTCTGTTAAGTTTAATTTCTGTCAATTTTAAGTACTCTTAAGTTTCAAGTTTAAGTGTTACTAAATTTAAATGATGTTTGGTTTTAAACTCTGTTAGTTTACGTTCTGTTCATTTTAAATTTTATTAAGATTACTTTTCCTTCAGTCTTAGCGAGATTATGCTTAAAGTCTGTTGGGTTACTTTCTATTACGTTTAAGTGATGTTAAGTTTGAATAATGTTAAGTTTAAGTTCTGTTAAGATATGCCCATTTAATTTGGAGATATAGTTCTTTTGTTATAGGGATAAGATAGAACTCACTGAAGCGATTGTGATGAAGACCTGATGACATAGGTAAATAAGTGACAATTAGATTATGGATATTGGTAACTGTTTCTCTTTTGTTTTCTTTTGCCTTATTAATTATGCATACATAGATGCTAAAAGAATACACTCTCAGTTTTTAAAAGCAGTTACTGTTGTTGTATTGATGATTCTGCTGAAGTTATTAATGTTATAACGTGAATTCACTAACCTTTTATAATAGACATTGTCCCCACGATGTTATTTAATGTTATATATACGCATCCTTTTTGTTTGTTTGCAGTTTGTTCAAGGTACCATTAACTACTTAACTAGAAATGATGACAAAGCCGGCTGCTTTACAAACTTTTACATACCATGGTATAATTATCTGTAAAAACTATATGCTTTCAAGAACCTTTCCCAACTACCTTTAATAAGAGATTTATTTGTAAAATAGGTTAGGGAGGTCCTTCCAGTTAAAGCCCTGGCTCTGGCCAAGCCGTGACCCTCGCTGGTTAGACTTATATCAGCAGACCCAGATGTTTCTGCTCGAAAATGTAATCAAGTCACTTTGGCTTGTCGATCTGACCTTCTAAAAGCTGGGTCCCCTTTTGAGGTACTCTTGGGAGCCTTACCCGGGAAAGCTTTCCAAGTCCTCGCTGTGATACGGGGCGTGCCAGCTAAGCAGACTCTGAGGGATGCTGTAGTGTGTAAACAACTAGTAGTGTATCCTTCTAAATCACTATGTTTTCTTTGTGTGCTAATAATTATATGTATTACCTTGCTTACTTCTGCTTAATACCTGTTCTACTAACCAAAGGAAGAAGGTACGCATGTGTCTTATTGCCAACAAGTCTAAAGTGATTGCCTGATCGACTAGATGAACATCGATTGCCTCTAAGAAAATGAGAACGCATACAAAGAAAGAAAATCTAATCACCATCCAGCCCTCGTAGCCGAGAAGAGCATTTAAGTAACATAGACTCAGCATTTCCAACTAATGAACTTCTTCCTGCCTAAACAGCACAACCACTGAACTCCAACCACATAAGCTTTGGAACAGTAACCAGTGCCTTCCAAGTACAGAAGAAGCAACTCCCTTTCTGAGAACATTGAACACTGTTTTATTTTCCTATACTATAATTTCTTTGTCAATAGCACAGTTATTTTTAATAGATTTTTTGATTGTGATCTATGTTTTATATAACTTATCTTGTATACAACAAATAATAGTGAACTCCATTGTAGAAGCAACTTTTAAAATTGAACATGTATGTTTTAATTGTCATTATAGCCGTCATAATACTTCTACCTTATCTACTTCAGTGTAACCAACAATGGTTTAACAAAACAGTTAAAGCAGTGTTCATAGTTCAAACAGAAGGGGGAGATGTTGGAACCCTAAATTTCAATCTTTCATTGTTGTAATTAAAAAGCAATTTGTTATGTCACTGGGTGAAATATGTAGAAATGTAGAAGATTCGGTTTATGAGTTATTAGTAATGTATTAGTAGCAAGATGGAGGATTTTGGGTGTGGGTTTATACTTCTTTCTTCCTTCTTCTTCACGAATCTAAATAGTTTAACCATTGGTGTAGAAAAGCCTGCATTGCAGATGTTAAATGGACAGTCACTGGATTATAAGTAAAAACATGTTAGTTGGCAGTCTATAATTGGRTAMATTARRCTTTAAATAACCTTGGAACTCACGGTTCGAGGCCATTTTCCACCTTCCTAACTTAGAGAACACTCTGTGCTGCTATGCTATAGATAAGAACTTAATAAACAACCTGATTAGAAGAACATCTCAGCGCCTCCTGYGTTTCATTCCAAACTCTGAACAAAGAACTCTTGAAATAGTAAAGGTAAAAACAAAAATGAGATTCTATCAGTTTGCCAGCTTCCAGTCCGCCGGGACCTCTCCTGATTCCCCAGACTGCTCAAAAATCAAGAGGTTTTGTGGTGACATCAGCCAGCTCTTTGATGATTCTCGGATAAATCCCAACAGGCCCCATAGATTTGTAGGGATCCAGCTGGAGCAGCAGATCCCACACAAGTTCAGGGTCAACTGGAGTTTATCATTCTCCTGGTCATGGTCCTCCAGCTCAGGGCACTGAGACCCCCTTGGTCCATCATCCATGTTAAAGACTGTCCTGGATACATAGACAAGGGGGTGAGGCTTTCAGCACTGTTTATTCAAATACTATTTTACATAATAGCCATGGGACACCTTCCACTAGACGAGGTTGCTCAAAGCCCCATCCAGCCTGGCCTTGAACATTTCCAGGGATGGGGCATTCCCCACCTTCTCTGGGCAACATGTTCCAGTGCCTCGCCACCCTCACAGTAAAGAATTTTTTTCTAATATCTAATCTAAACCTACTCTCAATTTCCATTGGCTTTCTGGGTTGCAAGCACACATTGCCGACTCATGTCCAGCCTCTCTCCTGGAGTGATCTATTATGATAATCTATTCCATAATCCTCTGCTTATGCCCAAAAATTGTTATTGTTTTCTCTTCCCCCCCCACTCCCCCCTTCCCGGCTTGGGAATATCACGTGAGCCTGGCTGGGATCCTGGTGAGGGCAGGGCCGGGAGCTGCCCTCTCTCCCAGTTCGGGGGCCTGGGAGGATGCTCCCTCTCTTCTGGTTGGGGAGGCAGGAAGTCCCGCCCTCTCTTCTGGTTCCGGAATTGGTACATGTCGGCTGCATTGGCAGAGAGACGAGACCAGGGCTGCCCCCGCCGGACCCCTGGGCTGCAGCGTGGTTTTGTCCCGTGGTGCTGAGCCGCATGGTTTTCTCTTCTTGGTTGACTTGGGTTTTGGCCCAAGCAAAACACTTCCTTTTTCCCTCGATCATAGAAGCTGGAGCAGCATTTCTTTGACTGCCAGGAACTGAACTGAACTGAACTGAAGAGGCTGCTGCTTCGAAATGGGCAGAAGAGGGATCGCTGAGAGTGGAGCAGCTCTGCACCCAGCCCCAAGTCCCCGGGAACTAAGTCGGGGAGAGAAAGCACACCAAAAGGCTCCAGCCCAGCTGTTTTCGCCTGCTGTGACTTCCTTGGGAGGGAAAAAAGTCAACACCAGGTAGCCACTGGAATTTTTCCTCTGCTATAGGACTGCTCTGTGGGGGCAGGGGGTCTGCTGCCCCTCCACGTGGAAGGCCGGCTCCATCTTTGGACCAAGTGTTGGGAAAGGTGTATTCCTCCTGCACTGCCTCCACTCTGGACACTTTTTTTGGGTTTTTGTTTCTGTGTGTGTGTGTAAGTCGGTTCTGACAGTTTAGTGCTTAACAGTTATTTACTTTTTGTTTTCCCTTGCCTGGTGGGTGGGTATTTTGTTTGTTAATAAACCGTTTAATTTTTTTTTCACTTTCGTCTCTTTGTATTCATTCCCCATTGGTGGAAAGGGGATTTTTGGAACCCTTTTGGGGAGAACGACTCAGTCCAAAGAGTCTCTCTCTTAAATTTGTCTCAAAACCAAGACAGGCTCTCACCCACCAGCACCCTCAAGTCCTTCTCAGCAGGGCTGCCCTTGATCTGTTCATCTCCAGCCTGTATTGATACCAGAGCTTGCCTCGATCCAGGTGCAGCACCTTGCACTTGGTCTTGTTGAACCTTATGTTTCCCATTGGCCTACTTCTCAAGCTTGTCCATGTCCCTCTGGATGGCATCCCATCCTTCAGAATTGTCAACCGCACCACTCAGCTTGGTGTCATCTGTAAACCTGCTGAGGGTGCACTCAATTCCTTTGTCTATGTCACTGATGAAGACATTGAATAGCACTGGTCCCAATACAGAACCCTGAGGGACACCACTTTGTTGCTATGGTGCAGCCCAGGTTCAGTGGAAGTGACTCCGAATGGATTGATTTCCCCTCGCAAGATTCTGTCCCTGAAGGCGGATCAAAGGAAGAATCTGCGGCATAGCAACATACACCCCTTGCATGTCACACAACATCTTCTCTGTCACAGAGCCTCAGGCCCTGTGACAGGCTAGCGTGGTTTGAAATTCCCTCCAGCTATATTGTTATTAGTTAGTTTAACTTTGTTCTTCCCCTGAAATGTCTCTATTGGTTTCCTATCATGTAACATCACTTTCTAATTGGTTAGCTCTGTTATACCTACCTCACGATGTAACTCCTTAAAACGGCAGTGAGACAGCGAGAAACCGTCTCTCTGCTCGGCTTTCCTTCAAGCTACTATCTCCCTGCCCCCACAGGGCAGAGAAATAAAACTTGGACTGCAGCCACAGAGATTCCGACTCTTTCCTCTTTGCCCTCGCTACTGCCTTGTAAACAGCTGAGAACTGCTTGCTGCAAACGGCTTTCAGGCCAGAGGATCTGGGGCACGCAAACCTCAGTTACCTTAAATCGATTGGTCGCTGTTTCGTGCAGGCTTTGAACCCCGCAGCCACAGGCCAAGCCGGAGCCAGGCACGGCAGCGCGGCACCACTTGTCACTGGTGTCCATCGGGACATTGAGCTGTTGACCACTACTCTCTGGATGCAACCGTCCAACCACTTTCTTATCCTTCTAACACTCCATTCATTGAATCCATCTCTCTCCAATTTAGAGAGAAGGATGGTATGGGGGACTGTGTCAAAGACTACAGAAGTCCATATACATGACATCTGTAGCCCGTCCCTTGTCCACTGATGGAGTCACTCCATTGTAGAAGGCCACTGGGTTGGTCTGGCAGGACTTGCCCTTGGTGAAGCTGTTCTGGTTGTCTCAAATCACCTCCTTCTCCTCCATGTGCTTCGGCAGAGCTTCTATGATGATCTGTTCCATGATCTTCCCAGGCACAGAGGTGATGCTGACAGGTCAGTAGTTCCCAGGGTCCTCCTTTCTACCCTTTTTAAAGATGGGTGCAATGTTTCCCTTTTTCCAGTCACCTGGGACTTCACCTGACTTCCATGACTTTTCAAATATGATGGAGAGTGGCTTGACAACTACGTTAGCCAATTCCCTCAGGACTCTGGGATACATTTCATCAGGTCCCATAGAGTTATGTGCGTTCATGTTCCTCAGGTGGTCATGAACTTGATCTTTAGTTACAGCGGGAAGCACTTTGCTCCCCCAGTCCCCATCCTGCTGTCCATCCACTTGAGAGGTGTGGGAAGAGAGGTTGCCAGTGAAGACTGATGCAAAAAAGTTGCTAAATACCTCAGCCTTCTCCTCGTCTGTTGTTACCAGTTTGCTGACCTTGTTTATTGAGGGGATAAGACCTTCCTTTTCTGGCTGACATACCTGTAGAAGCTGTTCCTGTTATTCTTTGCATCCTTTGACAGGTTCAGTTCCAGGTTCACCTTGGCCTCACCCCCTCCCTACACAATCCAACTTCCTCTCTATACTCTTGCCTGGATACCTGTCCTTGCTTCCATTGCCTGTGCATTTGCTTCTTGCCCTTTAGTTTGACCAGCAGGTCCCTACTCAGACATGCTGGTCTCTTGCCTTCCTTGCCCGATTTCTCTCACCTGGGGATCGCAAGCTCTTGCATTCTATGGAAGACTTCCTTAAAGATCTGCCAGCTCAATTCTGCTCCCTTGTCCCTGAGGGCAGTTTCCCAGGGGATCCTATTGACTATGTCTTTAAACAGCTGCCAAGTTTGCTGAAGTTCAGGGCCTAATTTTACTCCTTACATGACCCATATTCCTCAGGACTGCAAACTCCAAGAGTGCATGATCACTGCAGCCCAGGCTGCCTCTAATCTTGATGTCCCCAATTAGTTTGCTTACGTTGGTGACCATCAGATCCAGTATCTCATCCCCTCTGGTAGTGCTGTCTATTATCTGGCTCAACAAGTTGTCATCCATGCATTCCAGGAGTCTCCTGGATTGCCTACAGCTTGCCGTGCTACTTTTCCAGCAGATGTCAGGGTGGTTGAAGTCCCCCAGGAGGACAAGACCCTGTGAGCGCAATGTTTCCTGTACCTGGAGCAAAGTGAGAGAGTTGGAAAAGGAAGTTGGGACTTTATGAGATGCAAAAGCGATTGCACAGAAAGTAATTATACTCAAGCACAGCAATGCTATGAGCAGCAATGCACTGTAGAACGGCTGGTGGCACATATTGCTAACAAAGACACAGATATGGGAAACGTAAGGTTTCCATTTCCCAAGTTCGTGGTCTCACTATGAAATCTTCATGGAATCCCGAGGAATGGGATGGAAATATCTGGAGTGAGTGCTCAGACTCTGAGATTGAGTTTGAACCATTTTTAGCAGATAGGGAGGTGGCAGAAGCACAACTCCTCATGCAAATGAAAGGGCAGCAGGATGTGCCAATCAGAGGATACAGATCACATGTACTTATACCCCAAAAGACTTAAGGGAATTTTTAGAGATCTGTTGTCAGAAGAATGGGGAAGACATACTGGCATGGTGTCTTGGTTTAAAAGAAAAGTGTCTGCCAAGGAAGGCAGGAACCTTCCTGGAACAGAAAAGATGACCCCCTTCCTCTAAATTAGTATAACTTTGTGTGCTTCTTTGGCTGTAAACCAGCAGGGGAAATTAACCCCACACTGAATACCTCGCGAGATGTTAGGTCAAAATTACAATTTTAATAAAAAAGGTTAAAATAAATGCAGTAATACAGATACACGGGCTTAAACAAACCGACAGTCACGGTACAACCTGATACCCTGTTGACCTGGGTGGTAGCTCTGCAGTCCAGTTAGGCACTGGTCCTGCAGGAAGGCCTGGTAATCCAGTCCCGGTAGTGGAGTGGAGTAGCTGAGTCCAATTCCGAGGAGTGGAGTGGAGTAGCTAGCTGAATCCAATTCCGAGGAGTGGAGTCCAGTCGAGTCGAGTCGAGAGTCCCGTCGAGAGTGGAGTCCCAAGAGCGGAGTCCCGTCGAGTCGAGGGTATCTTCTCCCATCCAAAACCCCTTGTTTTATGCTGTGCTTCTTGGCTGGCACCTCCCCCAGGGGTGGAGACTTTCACAATGGAAAAGGATCTTCCCGATGTTCTATTGGTTGTTTCGGTAATGAGCTTGGAGGAGTCCTAGGGTCCTTCAAAATGTTCCAGAGGGGTTCAGGCTAATTAGTCAGGCTGGGTGGTGCTAATGGGCCATTACCTGAGATCAGATAACCAGGGTGGGTAGTGCTTCCTGTCGGTTGGAGTGCTTATCTCAGTTGAGATAAGGAGTCCCAGGTGTGTAATTATGAAATTTATCCAGCTTTTGTGGGTGGTAATAGAATATATAACTAACCCAGGACACTTTGAAATTATGGGGCTTTCAGGCAAAGATATGGGAAAAGGAATAACAGTTCTTTACTAGGATATATATATATATATATATAAAACAAGACAGACAAACAGCAACAACAACAGCAACAACAAAGAAAACCCAGAAACCCAATAACAGCCTTTTCCTGCCCATTGATCAATTTCCCTTTTGGTGTAGTTATGACTACAACCGGCAGGGGGTACTGGCAGGACCCGGTGAGGCAGGGCAGGTGCAACGATTCCCCCACGGCTGCAGGGGGCACTCTGGCACGAGCTTGGCAACCTCTCATGTGGCAATGGCGACTCAGGCAAGAGGGAAGAGAGGAGATGGCTCCCCTTGCAAAACTCACAGGGAGCAGCCAGTCTCAGTACCACTCCAGGTGGCAAGCGGGACTGCAGCAGCAACCTCAGTGTGGGAATTAACAGCAAGTCAGCAGGCCTGTTTGGGTCCGATATAGACCTCAGCACAATACGTTTGTACCCGTGAGAAACAAGAGCTAGAAATGTAAACAATAGAGAGAAAAAACAACAACAAGACTGCACCTGGGGTTTTTCTGAATGCTTGAACACTGACACTATGAGTGACCAATAATAGCATATTGTAGTTAATATAGCCAATGAGTCTATTGTAGTAATTTAGTGGCCAATGGATATGTAACATGAACCATAACATTCTAAAAGTCTATAAAAGATTCGGTCTCTTTCAAATAAACGGCTCTTTCGCCCTGAAACTGTGGGGTCTGTATATGTCCTGTCCGTCTCAACTGCGACATCTGGTGGCCCCGATGCGATATTGCAATGCAGAGTAATAAGTAATATTATTGCAAAAGGAAAGTAATTAATAATTTTAATGCAGCGGAGAGGGCTTCAAGCTCGGGAACGGCAGGTCGACGTGCCGTGGAGACAGAAGCCTGGTGTAGCAGAAAGAGCAGAGAGGACTTCTGCCAATGACCCGGGTCACTGTTTTGATACCTTGTCGAGTTTTCAAGGTAAGCCACCAGGAAAAAAATTAAAATAGGAAATAATTTATTGAAGGAGAAAAGGAACGGGACTTAGAACCGCAGGACCCCATGGACGCGGGGGGTCAATGCGAAATGGAAAGGCAGAAAGGAGAGACAGGCAGTTCTGCATCGGTGTAGGCGGGTAGAAGTGGCAGCGAGCCGCAGGACGGGGAGCCGACCGAGCCCATTTGTGACCCTTGTGTTGAACCACCCGGCTGTGTGCCACCTACAAACCCCAGGACAGACTGCCCTACTTCCCCCGCTCCCGTGAAACCTCCTTGTCTGGATGCGGCTGTTCCACCAGTGCGATTGAGGCAGCCCAGGGAGCCCCCTCCGCTCATAGATTTGCGAGAGCCAGGCATGGGAGGACCATAGGACTATAAGAACGGCTTCGGTGGTGCTGCCGCTTTCCCCCCCGGCAGCGGCTGCAGCGGCTCCATCCGAGGCCCTGGCAGAGTGCCCAGGAACAGCAGCAGCTTCTTTCCCCCCCTTTCTCCCCTCCCGCTGCTGCGTTCTCACTGTGTATCACCAAGCCGAAGAGGGCGGTGGGGGAAGGCAAGCCCAGGCACCTGCCCTGCGCTCTGCTTGGAAGACTCGGACACCTGCACCATGTGGGGGGGCCCGGGGGGCCCATTCAGGGCTATGCAGCTCCATCTGTGCATTTTTTTTCAAAAGTGCCTTTTTGACTCACGGCTTGTTAACAATTTAAACACATTCACAGTACAGACATCACTTTTGTGTCAGAGAGAGCTGAGAAACCTTTCTGTATGTGTCATCTTTGAAGTGAAGAGATAAAGTAACCTGCAAGAGGACCGTATGTTTACATTCCACAGTTAGGAGAACTTCTGTCTCATTTTGAGCTTCTGGAAACACTTAATTTGTTTTAAAATGCGTTTTACTGCATCTCAGGAACATTTTTGGCTTTTGTTAAAAGTAACTATTTTTAGTAAGCTGTAGTTTCTGTCAGGATTGTTTATTGGAGAGATTCTTTCTGCATGCCAATGGAATTACGTAATTCCTTGCTTTGAGGCTGCTTAGCAAGGTTCAAAATTCTTCAACGAAATGCTTATATATTGCATGATCGGTACAACTTGTCATGTAGGGTGCATACTGCCCTTCTAAAGATTTTCATTTAAAAGTCTGATTGGATTGAATTGATACTGATTCTTTGCTGTCTACCTGCAGAATATTTGCAAACTCAATACCCTCAGAACGTCACTTCTCGTTATGTGACCCTTTATTGCTGAAACAATTGACTCAGTGAGGCCCATGGTGAATTTGGCCACTCATCAATCGAACATTCCTTTCCTCACTCCCTCATTACTGTTGTCTCAAAAATTATTTATGACTTTCCACAAGTAAAGGCAGGCAAAATTGTGCCAGTTTTAACACTTTGCTTGCTTTTTTGCTCCACCGTTTTAATAGAGTGATTTTATTGCAAATATTTTGCCGTGAACGTATCTCATTAGCTTTACTATCCCAAAGTCAATTCTATTGTACTAACAATCATGAAAAACAAGTTTTAAGTGCGATTTGCCAATATATACGCAGTTGTCATTTTTCTGAGTGAAGCTGCATCTTAAAAGACCCTAGCAAACTTATGCTTATACCAGAAAGGTACTGACAGACATATAATGTTGTCACTTCTTTTTAGGTACAGTTGCAAATTGGAAGATCCTGCAAAATTGTGCTTATATCAGGAAAGTCCTGACTGCGATTGCATATTTTCAATAATGTTTATAGTTACCATGAGCTATTCTCACAGCTAAATCATGTAAAATCACAAGGTCCTTGCCACACCTTTGTGATCTCTCCAGTAAATCCATCCTGCTGCTATTTCAGTTACAAATCAGTTGTTTACTTGCATATTGTTCATTGATGTTTAACTGTTGTATGACAGATTTTTGGTAGCTTTTTTGTAATGATGGGGTCAAGATGAGTTAAATTCTGTTGTATCTGAATCTTTTAAAGGAACACTCAACTCTGACTTTAGTTTCTTAAATTTAAGGGATGTTGATTTTAAGTTCTGCTAAGTTTCAGTTTTGTAAAGTTTAGGTGATGTTAAGGCTAAGTTCTGCTAAGTTTAACTGTTGTTAAATTTAAGTCATGTCAAGTTTAAGTTCTGTTAATTTGAGATTCTGTTACATTTAAAGTTCTGTTGATGCCTTATATGTTTGAAAATAAAGGCTGAGGCCGAATAAGAGGGTAAAAAGTGAAAATTTATTAAAGGATTCAGAGAAAGCAAAGCTTTCCCAGGGATAGCCCCGGGACCCACTGCTGCACAGAGTTTGGGCCCAATCCTGCCAAGCAGGGTCCAGCAAGTGTAAGTTATACAAAGGTAAAAAGGGTACAAAAGGGTAAAAGAGAGTAAAGGTACAAAAAGGTGTAAAGGTTCCGTGCTCGTTCAGGCTTCTATTATTATAGGGTAACATAGTTTTGAAATATTCTCCAATGAAAAGCAGAATTTAGTCACACTATTTCTTGTGGCAAGTTTCTATTGGAAGGTCTCTGCTTACTTCAATAGCTTCAWTTTTCAGATATCAAGTCCAACTCTGGAATGCTTAAAGGCTGATAACTTGGTTCTATTTTGTCTATAGGAAAGGGATACAAGGTTGGAGGGTAGAGGTTATAGGATTATAGGGTTACTAATATATAAAAGTATAAAACTAAAATGCTACTAATCTAAAAAGCATAAAAGGAAAAAATCTCTGGCATCACTGTTAGTTTAAGGTTCTGTTGAGTTTAATTTCTGACAATTTTAAGTGCTCTTAATTTTCAAGTTTAAGTGTATTCAGTTTAAATTCTGTTATTTTAACTTCTGTTAAGTTTAAGTTATAGTCAGATTGATTTCAGTTTCAATAGTGTTAACTTTAGGTTCTGTCTGATTTACTCTGCTACATTTAAGTGACAAGGTTGAGTGAAGTTAAGTTTAACTTCTGCTGAAATATGCTCATTTAGATTGAAGGATACAGTCCTTTTGTTGTACAGATGGGATTGAGCCAATTGAAACAATTATCATGAGGAATTGGTAAGCAACTCTTTAAAAATATAAGATAATAAGTTGTAAAAATATGTGAAGATTCGGTTTGCTAGATCCTTAAATTCACTGAAAATTCCATGGGTATAAATGTTCTGTATTGGTCAATTAAGATAATTATTCATAACAATCTTTGTTATTTTATCTTTCATAGGTAGCAGAGAGGGATGAGTGACAGTTCCAAGTTATGGATATTATTGACTATTAAGTCACTGGAGATGTATTACTGATCCTGAATATGTTCTTAATATCATAGCATGAATTCACCAATTCTTTGTAAGAGGCATTATCTGTATCATTTAATGTTACAGATATGCATTTCTTTGATTGTTTGCAGTTTATTTATGGTACCATTGACTACTTAGCTAGGGATAAATGACAACGCCGGCTACTTTAGAGACTTTCACATACCGTTATGTAGTTATCTGCAAGACATATGTCATTTTAAAGAAACTTTTCCAACTGCTATTTATAGAGGCTTGTTTCTAGGATATGTTGGGGAAACCCTTCCAGTTGGGGCCTTGGCTCTGGCTAAGCCCTGGCCCTACCTGGTCGGGAGGCATGCCAGCAGACCCAGGTGTTTCTGCACTAAAAATGTACTTGAGTCACTTTGACTTGCTGATTCGGACTTATCACAGCTGGACCCCCTTTCGAGGTACGCTTGAGAACCTTGCCCGGGAAGGTTCTCCAGGTCCTCATTGTGGAACGGGGCTCGCCAGCTACTGCAGACTCTGGGTAATGGTACAGTATTTAGGCAATTGAAAGT
Source organism: Amblyornis subalaris (assembly GCA_018881555.1). NCBI lineage: Eukaryota > Metazoa > Chordata > Aves > Passeriformes > Ptilonorhynchidae > Amblyornis > Amblyornis subalaris. The sequence goes on along the minus strand of JACAXG010000217.1, from coordinate 837,426 downwards.
GTATTGTTCTAAATCACTATTCTTTTGTCGTGTGTTACTGATCACACATCTTACTTTGCTTATTTTTGTTGGGTGTGTTTACTGTTTCATTACATGTATTTTCTTGCTTTTATGTTGCCTTCATGTTCCTAGTGACAGACGCGCATGTTATTCTCAAAAGACAAAGAGGGAATATGACTCCTCAGGTTTTTTGCAGGCAGATCTTCAATTTTGATCCCCAGCAGAGTGACACCAGTCTGAAGACTTGTGTATGTGAAACCAATTTCTAAAGGGTTTTTAGAAGGATCCACAACTGGGGGTGCAATGGCAAGGCGTAGCTGATTTACTAACCTAAGGGAGAAGGTACGCATGTGTTTATTGCCAACACGTCTGAAGTGGTTACCTGCACGACTGGACAAACATCGATCGCCTCCGAGGAGATGAGGCCCAGTGAGAGGAAGTGTGACCTAATTACCATCCAGCCCTCATGGCCAAGGCGGGAGCAGGGGTAGGACTGCCAGGAACATGGCTGTGCCTGGAGGTTTACCGAGGCAGCCTGCCAACAGAGGCCTTGTGTCCCGCTGCACCTACCATCATGTTATCGTGTTCCTGCTAACCTTCTTCAGTTATTCCCTGTTCCATGCTTCTAGAAAGACATTCGGTAATGTTAAAGTCAGCATTTCCAGCTAATGGACTTCTTTCTGCCTAAACAGCACAACCCCTGAGCTCCAGCCATGAGAGCTTTGGAACATTAGCCATCTATTTCCGAGTGCAGAAGAGGCAGCTCTCTCTTTGGGGACATCGGACACAATCTTTTTGTTTCCCTATGCTGTGGGTCTCTTTGTCAGTAGCATGGTTGTTTTTGAAGTGTTCTTATTGATTGTGATCTGTATTTCATGTATCTTATCCTGTGACCAGCAAATGATCAGTAACAGTCTTAATAAGATAATGGCTTTACAGGTGCAGGCCGTTTTGGCATTAGGGTGCATGAACCCCTGTCATAAAAAACAAGAGATGCGGTGTATAGGTAAAACCTTACAAAATGAAGGCCTTGTTGCCTTTGTGAAATCATGGCTCAGGCCTGTTACTTCGGCCAAGTTTTTGCAATAAAGTGAACAGCTTTAAATCATGACAAAGTTACATACTATCAAGCCCCTTCTGACAAATTTCCACGCAAATTACCTCGAGGAATATTCTTGATTTGCGGAGATCGCGCGTGGCCTGCAGGCGGACCATGTACTATCGGCCGCCTTACTGTAATTGCTCCAAATTTAACTATGCCTGTGAAGCACACCCATGCAACTTGTAACAAACGGTCCTTGCATTCTTTTGCAAGAGACTGGGATGATACTCTTGATTTCTGGAATTTAGAAAATCTTGTTTTGTATTCTCTTTTTGTCCCAGGGGTAGCGGCAACAAAAGCATTGGGATTGTTAAATAAGTTAGGTTGCTGGCTTGCTAAACTGACTAATGCTACTTCGCTTGCTTTATCAGGGTTGCTAACTGACGTTGATTCTGTTAGACACGCCACCCTGCAGAGGACCATAAACGCTGCATTTCTGGTTGAAAACAAGAAAGGGGGAACTGTGGGAATTAACAGCAAGTCAGCAGGCCTGTTTGAGTCTGACATAGACCTCAGCACAGTGCGTTTGTGCCCATGAGAAACAGGAGCTAGAAATGTAAACAATAGAGAGAAAAAACAACAAGACTGCACCTGGTGTTTTTCTGAATGCTTGAACACTGACACTATGAGTGACCAATAATAGTATATTGTAGTTAATATAGCCAATGAGTCTATTGTAGTAATTTAGTGGCCAATGGATATGTAACATGAACCATAACATTCTAAAAGTCTATAAAAG
>JACAXG010000217.1:787596-826428 GCA_018881555.1 Amblyornis subalaris | reverse complement strand
AACTAACATGTTTTTACTTATAATCCAGTCACTGTCCATTTAGCATCTGCAATGTGGGCTTTTTTGCACCAATGGTTAAACTACCTAGGTTTGTGAAGAAGGAAGAAAGAAGTATAAACCCACACCCAAAATCCTCCATCTTGCTACCAATACATTACTAATAACTCATAAACTGAATCTTCTACATTTCTACATATTTCACCCAGTGACATAACAAATTGCTTTTTAATTACAACAATGAAAGACTGAAATTTAGGGTTCCAACATCCTGTGACCAGCAAATGATCAGTAACAGTCTTAATAAGATAATGGCTTTACAGGTGCAGGCCGTTTTGGCATTAGGGTGCATGAACCCCTGTCATAAAAAACAAGAGATGCGGTGTATAGGTAAAACCTTACAAAATGAAGGCCTTGTTGCCTTTGTGAAATCATGGCTCAGGCCTGTTACTTCGGCCAAGTTTTTGCAATAAAGTGAACAGCTTTAAATCATGACAAAGTTACATACTATCAAGCCCCTTCTGACAAATTTCCACGCAAATTACCTCGAGGAATATTCTTGATTTGCGGAGATCGCGCGTGGCCTGCAGGCGGACCATGTACTATCGGCCGCCTTACTGTAATTGCTCCAAATTTAACTATGCCTGTGAAGCACACCCATGCAACTTGTAACAAACGGTCCTTGCATTCTTTTGCAAGAGACTGGGATGATACTCTTGATTTCTGGAATTTAGAAAATCTTGTTTTGTATTCTCTTTTTGTCCCAGGGGTAGCGGCAACAAAAGCATTGGGATTGTTAAATAAGTTAGGTTGCTGGCTTGCTAAACTGACTAATGCTACTTCGCTTGCTTTATCAGGGTTGCTAACTGACGTTGATTCTGTTAGACACGCCACCCTGCAGAGGACCATAAACGCTGCATTTCTGGTTGAAAACAAGAAAGGGGGAACTGTGGGAATTAACAGCAAGTCAGCAGGCCTGTTTGAGTCTGACATAGACCTCAGCACAGTGCGTTTGTGCCCATGAGAAACAGGAGCTAGAAATGTAAACAATAGAGAGAAAAAACAACAAGACTGCACCTGGTGTTTTTCTGAATGCTTGAACACTGACACTATGAGTGACCAATAATAGTATATTGTAGTTAATATAGCCAATGAGTCTATTGTAGTAATTTAGTGGCCAATGGATATGTAACACAAATCATAACATTCTAAAAGTGTATAAAAGATTCTGTTTCTTTCAAATAAACAATTCTTGCACCCTGAAACTGTGGGGTCTGTATATGTCATGTCCATCTCAACTGCGACACCTCAGAGCAGGAGCAGCAGCGGGAACAGGAACAGCAGGGATGGGCAGATCTGATCGGGCAGCAAGTTACAACGTAGCACTGCACCTGAGCCACGGCAGGAACAGCAGAGACAGCAGATCCAATCAGGCAGCAATGGACCTCGGTATCACCCACTGAGCGGCCAGCAGAAACGGTGAAGGCAGATACAGCAGAGGCGAGCAGACCTGGAGCGGTGAGCCGAAGTGCAGCAGCAACCCCAGAGCAACTGAATGCTCCCTGCAACATGCCCAACCATTCTCTGCTCCCAACCCAGCAAAAACTGACCCATCCCCAGCTAAGAAACTGCCAAGCTACAATGTAGCAATACCCCTGGCTAGATGGGTCGCCCACACGGCCACGGTCCTCCCATCTCTGAACCAGAAGGGAAGAGGCAACCCCAGCCCCAGGATCCCCCACCAGGACCCTGGGCCAAGCCCACATGCATTGTGATACCCCCGAGATGTGGGGGTGGGGGGGAGAAGGAGAAACAGTGACAATTCTGGGCACAAAATGACTATGGGATAACAATCCCCAAGACACATGGGTTTTGTAAGCTTGGAATAGTGGTGCTGCGTCCATCCACTTATTAATCTACTAAGCCCTATAGCCAATGACAATCAGATACAATGGGGATATGCTCAATTACAAGATATCTGGGGTCCCAATGGGCAGGATGTTGCTGCACCTACACTGTATCAATGGTTGTGAGCAGCAGTTTTAACAGCATATGCAGATACTGCTGAATTAGTGTCATCCCTTGGAAATTGGTGTACAACAGATAAAGGTATTCGTTTCCTGCAGCAGATGGGGATGGCTCATGCACTAACTACAGGATCTAGTCCAGATGGGGCAGCAGTAATGAAAAGTAGAAAAATGCAGCTTTTGAGAGAGGTGCCTACTTCATTGAAACCCTTGATTATAACAGCAGTCACGAGTGCTACTGGTAACATTGGTTCCCTAGTAAATACCTCAAGGGAAATTGGGGCTGTCATTTCAGAACCAGCTGTGCAGGTGGTGAATGAAAATAAACCAAAAATACAGGAGAGTTCCCTCTGTCTTGGTTTGAGACAATTTAAAGGAGAACACTGGAATGAGTCATCTCCTCTAAAGGTTCCAGCAATTTCTTTCCACCAATAAGAAAGGAATACTAGTAAATGAAAGTGGAAAAAAACAGTGGTTTTTTAACAAACAGAACACCAACAGGCAGGGGGGAAAAAAGTAAATAACTGCTAGATATCAAACTGTTAGACCTCACCACTCCACTGGAACAAAGAGACCCAAAATGCCAGAGAGTACCCGTTCTCGATATGGGACACAAGATGGTGTCAGCTCCCTCTTGGGAAGGCAGGAGCTTCATGGAGCAGTTCCAGCAGCAGATGAAGGCCCGACAGCTTGTCTGGCGTCAACCTCCTTCCCACGGCAAGGCACAACAGAGCGGGCACGGCAGGCGAAGCAGGTGGGCTGAAGCCACTTGGTGTCTTCCTCTCTGTTGCACCCTGGTCACTCAAACCTAGAGCACAAACAAGATTCTTTTTCTCTGGGTAGGCGCAAAGAGAAAATTCAACCAAAATTTCCAAAGAGGTAAAAAACACACAAAAGTTTAGTGGCAGAGCTATAGAAAATTAGGGAACATTGGCAAAAGAATAAATGGTACACAACATCACTTTTCCCAGCATAAACTTAGCTAATTAAACATAGAAAACCTTATAGCCCATTCGATGTTATGTTCCGTGAGAAGAAAGTTAGAAAAAGAAGAAAGAGAGGAAAACAGAAAGATAGGAAAGATATAGAAAAACAGGCATAGCTACCAACTCCTAGGGTTCCAGCAAGGTGAAGTTCTGAGGTGAGGGCATGGTGAAAGAGAGGTAACCATGTGGTGGGGCTTCTTAAAACCTTGGTGCCGCCCCCAGGCCTGCCTCCCAGGTGGGACCTCCTGTATCTCGGCCACTCATGGGTGGGTAAAGTGACACCGAGGGGCTGTCTCCAGTGTCCCTTGATTGACGGGGTTGGGGGAAAATGGGAGTGGGGCGATGCCCGACCAACGCAGGACCCGATCCACCCCCTCCCACACACTCAAAGATGTCTCGAAACAGACCATTTCCTGTCTCTGACACTCTCCCCAGCTCAGCGTGGTTAACAGTGGCTTGGGTTGGAGCGGGGCAGCTCTGCTCCCCTTCTGCTGGCACGATGCCTACAGCTTTGGACAAACAGATGTGGAATTCACCCTCAAGGCAGCCCAAAGATTGCTACTGCAGCTTCTCTGAGCCAAGGGAAAAAAAACCAAAAAAGGAAAAAAAGCTTTTGCCTAAGAAAAGATCAAGCAGCCAGTGAAGCAAATAGCACACCGTGCAGAGCCACAAAAAACCTTGGCTGGGAGCTTTTAAAAACACCTGTGCAAAAGCAAACTCCCCTCACAGAAACACACAAGAACCCCAGCTGCAGGGTCTTAAAGATACAGTAAGAATTTTTGGGCACAGATGATTATGAGATACAATATCATTATGAATCGCCCCAAGACATTCCACCCCTTATTCCATATCATCTGATTAATGCCCAAATTAATATATTTCAACTGTAAACACACATATCTATACATATATATATATATAACTATACAAATACAATTATTTCAGTGGTCACTGACCATATCCCAGGATATGGACAAAGTTCATTGGGTCCATGACTGATATGAGTGGAGCAGTCCATTCTCATTGTCCATGGTAGTTAAAATATGCAGTGGCAGTTACATTCAGCAACCAGTGGTACATAGGCATTTCAATATTACAGGCTGTTCTCATCAAAATCAAATGCCCCCGAGGTACACGTTTCCCCATCCCTCTGCATTGCCCACCAAGTGCAACCAGGTCCTTGAGCAAAAACAGTCCCACAGATGGGTTTGCCTTTGCTCGAGGCAGAATTAATCCAAACAGTCTTTCCTAACATACCTCTCATGCACCACAGGGACTTTATCTCTGATGTACACAGGGGTTCACATTGGGCAGGGCCAGCTCGGTTAGTGGAACTGATGCCTTGTATGTTTGGAAAATAAGGGCTGAGGTCGAATAAGAGGGTAAAAAGTAAAAATTTATTAAAGGATTCAGAGAAAGCAAAGGTTTCCCAGGGATAGCCCTGGGACCCCCTGCTGTGCAGGCTTTGGGCCCAATCCTGCCGAGTGGGGTTCAGCAAGTGTAAGTTATACAAAGGTAAAAAGGGTACAAAAAGGGTAAAAGAGAGTTCTAAAAGGAGTTCGTGCTTCTACTATTATAGGGTAATATAGTTTTGAAATATTTTCCAATGAAAAGCAGAATTTTGTCACACTATTCCTTGTGGTAAGTTTCTATTGGAAGTTCTCTGCTTACTTCAATAGCTTCAATTTTCAGATATCAAGTCCAACTCTGGAATGCTTAAAGGCTGATAACTTGGTTCTATTTTGTCTATAGGAAAGGGATACAAGGTTGGAGGGTAGAGGTTATAGGATTATAGGGTTACTAATATATAAAAGTATAAAACTGTTACTAATTTAAAAAGCATAAAAGCAAAAATCTCTCTGGCATCAGAACCTCTAGTGTTAACTAACCTGATAGCCTTTGCTAAATGCAGATCGCACTGCTTGAAGGTCCCACCACCCACTGCTTTCAATGTTGTTTTTAATAGTCCATTGCACTGCTCAACTTTCCCAGCAGCTGATGCAAGATAGGGAATATGATACACCCACTCAATACTATGTTCTCTAGCCCAGGTGTTTATAAGGCTATTCTTGAAATAAGTCCCATTGTCTGACTCAATTCTTTCTGGGGTACCATGCCTCCACAGGACTTGCTTTTCATGGCCCATGATGGTGTTCTGGGCAGTAGTGTGAGGCACAGGGTACGTCTCCAGCCATCCAGCAGTCACTTCTACCATTGTCAGCACGTAGCGCTTGCCTTGGTGGGTTTGCAGCAGTGTGATATAAGCAATCTGCCAGGCCTCCCCATACTTATATTTGGACCACCTTCCACCATACCACAGGGGCTTGACCTGTTGGCCTGCTTGATCTCAGTGCATCTCACAATCATGGATAACCTGAGCTATGGTGTCTGTGGTTAAGTCCACCCCTTGGTCACGAGCGCATCGGTATGTCACATCTCTTCCCTGATGACTGTTGTTCTCAGGTTCGAATAAACACACGGACACAGCTGTCAGGGTTCTCCAACAGGCAGAGGCCAAAATGAAGGACGAGGTGAGGAGGAAGAGAGAGCTGGCCTCTGCCCTCATTTTATTTATATGTTTTCCAAATTCACCGTGGATTGGAGGATGGAGATACCACCTCCTGCTGTCCACTGGTTAGTAATAATGTCTATCACATAGGTTAGGAATTCATAACAATCCTTGCCGTTAGGTCAACAATTCATGTTTACACAAAAGTGCGTGAGAAACTATTTCGCTGAACCAAAAACACTGCACATCTGAAGAACTGCAAAATGCAAGGCCACAGATGACTTGAGGCTTCATGGGCCCACCTAGCTAGAAACAACTGTCCCTTGTGTTGCCAGTCAAAATCTACCTGTGACACCTTGATTTTGGCAGCCCAATCCATCTGTTTGTTGTTGCAATACTCCTCATTAGCCCAACTCTTAGGCACATGGGCATCAACATGATGGACTTTCACAGGCAGCCTCTCTATCCAGGCAGCGATGTCTTGCCACAATTCAGCAGCCCAGATTGATTTTCCTCTGTGCTGCCAATTGGCCTTTTTCCACCTTTCCAGCCACCCCCACAGAGTATTTGCTACCATCCATGAGAGTGTAGAGGTAGTGTTGGCCACTTCTCTTGCTCAGCGTTGTCCAAAGCCAGCTGGACAGCTTCCAACTCTGCAATTTGACTAGATCCACCATGTCCTTCACTAGCTGCTGTGACTCGCTGCATAGGGCTCCATACAGCTGCTTGCTATTTTCTCCTGGTCCCTATGATACGGCAAGATCCGTCGGTGAAGAGGGCATACTGTCTTTCACTCTCCAGTAGCTGGTTATATGGTGGGGCCTCCTCAGCACGTCACCTGTTCTTCTTCCTCCTCTAATGATAATCCAAAACTCTCATCTTCAGGCCAGTTTGTGATGACTTCCAAGATCCCAAGGCAATTTGGGTTTCCTATTCGAGCTCGCTGTATAATGAGGACAATCCATTTATTCCAGGTAACATCGGTGGCATGATGTGTTGCAGGGATTTTTCCTTTAAACATCTGGCCCAGCACTGGTAGTTAGAGTGCCAGAAGAAGCTGTGCTTCAGTGCCAGTCACTTCTGAGGCAGCTCAAACCCTTTCTTAGGCTGCAAGAATCCCTTTCTCAGTTGGGGTGTAGCTGGCCTCTGATCTTCTGTATGCCCAACTCCAAAACCCAAGAGGTCATCCTCAAGTCTCCCCAGGCACCTTCTTCCAGAGGCTCCAGGACAGACCATTCTCCCTGACTGCAGTGTAGAGCACACTCCTCACATCCTGTCCTGTCCTGACTGGCCCAAGAGCTACTTCGTGGGCAATCTTGTGCTTGATCTGTTCAAAGGCTTGCTGTTGTTCAGGGCCCCACTTGAAATCATTCTTTCGTGTCACAAGGTAGAGAAGACTTACAGTCTGGCTATATTCTGGAATGTGCATTCTCCAGAAGCCCACAGCACCCAGGAAAGCCTGTATTTCTTTCTTGCTGGTTGGAGGGGACATAGCAGTTATTAATTACCTCAGTTGGAATCTGTCTGCGTCCATCTTGCCACTTCACCCCTAGGAACTGAATTTCCTGGGCAGGTCCCTTGACTTTACTTTGTTTTATGGCAAAACCTGCTTTCAGGAGAATCTGGATTATTCTTTCTCCTTTATCAAAAAACTCCCCTGCTGTGTTCTCCCATATGATGATGTCATCTATGTACTGCAAGTGCTCTGGAGCCTCACCCTTTTCCAGTGCACTCTGGATCAGTCCATGCCAAATGGTGAGACTGTGCTTTCACCCGTGAGGCAGTGTCAGTTTGACGTTGGTTAGGCATCAAGCACCATGAAAAATTATTCATGGGGAACTAAAACTTATTTTCATAAGGGGAAATAAGGATTATTGAGGAAAATGAAAAAAACTTTAGGGCAAAACAGGTTCAAACTTAAACAGTAAAGAAGACTTATTACTAATAGAATTAAAAGTAAAAAGAATAATGAGAAATTAAAGTAAACTTCCAGACACTTTTCTCTTCCCAGTACCTCCCTCTTCCCACCAACCACGCAAGGGAAACAAACATGGGTTTTTGGTCAGTATATTATTTCTTAAGTGTCTTTCTTTATGTTTATGGAAAAAGAGTTTCTTCTGCTGTGCCATGGGATCTATCCCAAGGGAGATAGTTCTCCACGAACCTCTCCAGCGTGGCCTCAAGCCTCACAAACAACAGCCTTGCCCGAAAGCTGCTGCAGTGAAAAAATCTCTCCCACAGGTCTTGCAGTCTTCCCACAACTGCCAGCATGGGTCATAATAGTCCATGGGGTTTAGTCTTTTAAGGATGAGCTATCCCAGCCTGGAAGTAAAGGCTCTCTTCTTCAATCTCTAAAAGCCTCTCAGCATCTATGCACTCTGGTGTGGGTACTCTTTTTCATGGGCTGCACATGGATCTCTGCATCCCCCCAATGCACTTCAATGAATTATAGAGAAACAGTTTGTTATATTATAGTTCTCACCATGGCTTGCAGGAGAAATCTCAGTTCCAGTGTTTGGAGTGCCTCCACTCTCTCCCTTTCCCCACTGACCTTGGCATCGCCATGTTGGCTTCTTCACCTGGCCGCACCTTTCTGTTTTCTCTGACTTAGAAGAAAATCAGCATCTGCAAGTTGTACCTGAAGAATTGATCTTGTCCAGGTTCCGCATCAGGGAAATACTCGCCATGTCTCTCATTGCCAGCTGCGTGGTGTTTTCTGCCCGGTTCAGCGCAAGCCGCACCGGTGGTGTGGAAGGGCCCGCCGGGCCTGCGCAGCTGCTGGAGTGGCCTCTCCCAGTGGCCCGGCCTCAACCGCCACCGCTGGGAGGCCCCAGCGGCGTGGGTCCAGGATGGGGCCCAGGGCCCGTCCCTCGCCACCCCCTCGGCGGGGAAGAAGGAAGAAGCCGTTCTTGCGCTTCCTCCTTCCTTAAAATATGTCATCACAGAGGCGTTACCAACTTATCCAGTTGGTCTAGCAACCTGCCCATCAACTCTGGGCTCTGTGCCAATCAGAGAAAGTTCGAGCAGGCTGTTTTTTTCTGTCCTTACAAACCAAGTTTTTTCCTAAATTGCTAAACCACCATAGGCAGTCAATTCCAAGTATACTACACGCCCCTCCAGGTGAAAGCAAACTGTGGCCTGCACTCTGCTGCCAGAGGAATGGAGAAAAACATGTTAGCAATACGAATAGTGGCACCACTTCGCTGCCTTGGACTCCAGTTTGCACTGAAGTTCCAGCATGTCCAGCACAGCAGCATTCAGTGATGGTGTAACTTCATTTAGGCCACAATAGTCCACTGTTAGTCTCCATTCCTCATTAGACTTACACACAGGCCATATAGGCCTATTAAAGGGTGAATGGGTCTTATTGACCACCCCCTGGCTCTCCAGTTCACGGATCATCTTATGTATGGGAATCACGGAGTCTTGATTGGTGCTCTATTGCTGACGATGTACTGTAGTGGTGGCCATCGGTACCTCATTTATCAAAGAAGGACAAATCAGGGCCATCACAGGAACAGGAGAAAGAGATAGAACTAGACCAAGAGGTAACCACTTGGTCCTTATCCCTGAATGAGCTGCAAAATATAAGAAAGATGCTATATATCGCCCAGGCAAGTGGACTGTAGTAGAGAAAGGTATCCAGTACCTGAGGGAATTAGCCATGCTAGAGATTATTTTGACCTAAACAATGTGCAGCTACCCATAAAGTCCAATGCACAGGACCCATGGGGTGGAAATTTTTATGGAGTGCACCATTATTGCACACCAACCCACTGGAAACAATAAACTGGAAAGATGCCACACCAATAACAGTGGATGAAGTAGTTTGGCAACTCTGGGAATATGAAGACAATCTCTCTTCCTCCCTCATCTCAGGTCTTGAAAAACTGTCCAAAAAGTGTGAAAAACTGTTCCAGGAGTTCCTATTCCCCACCAGTATGGGCCTGTGTCTCAGCTATTAACAGTAAGTGTTCTTTTCCTCAAGAGGGATATAGAAGGTACATATCACAGGGTACCCTGTGGTTTTACCTGCAGGACCATGGAGAGGACATAAGTGAGATGGAAAACTTACCTCGACTCCAGAGGCATGAGTGCAGGAGTTGCAAGAAAAAACAATCACAAATGGGGGTTCTGATGGGAAAGCTACTGCTGCTCCAGTCTCCAATGGGCACTTTTCTAGGCAGAGTGGAAGGGATGATCTTACTCCTGATCCTATGGAAAGAAATTCTAATCCATTTCTTCAAGAAGTAAGTGATCTTATGACCAGTAGTAAAATGGTCCTGCCTCCAGTCAGGTGGAAGAGGGACAAAGGGGTTTACTGCACTGTATGGATTAGATGCCCTGGCACGTCAGACCCACAGGAGTATAAAGCTCTAGTAGATACCAGTGCACAGTACACCCTAATGCCATCAAGTTATAGAGGGGCAGAACCCATTTGTATTTCTGGAGTGACAGGAGGATTCCAACAGCTGATTGTATTGGAGGCTGAAATCAGCCTGACTGGGAATGAGTGGTAAGAGCCCCACTGTGACTGGCCCAGAGGCCCTGTGCATCCTTGGCATAGACTCACCTCAGGAGAGGGTATTTCAAGGACCCAAAAGGGTACCAGTGGGTTTTTGGTACAGCTGTCCTGGACCCAGAGGAAATTAGGCAGCTGCCTACTTTGCCCAGTCTCTTAGAGGACCCTTCTGTTGTGGGGCTGCTGAAGGTCAAGGACCAACAGGTGCCGATCACTGTTGTTCTCGGGTTCGAATAAACACACGGACACAGCTGTCAGGGTTCTCCAACAGGCAGAGGCCAAAAGGGAGGAAAAAGAGAGGAGGAAGAGAGAGCTGGCCTCTGCCCTCATTTTATTTATATGTTTTCAAAACCCACCGTGGATTGGAGGATGGGAATACCACCTCCTGCTGTCCACTGGTTAGTAATAATGTCTATCACATAGGTTAGGAATTCATAACAATCTTTGCCGTTAGGTCAACAATCCGTGTTTCCACAAAAGTGCGTGAGAAACTATTTCGCTGAACNCACCTCCTGCTGTCCACTGGTTAGTAATAATGTCTATCACATAGGTTAGGAATTCATAACAATCTTTGCCGTTAGGTCAACAATTCGTGTTTACACAAAAGTGCGTGAGAAACTATTTCGCTGAACCAAAAACACTGCACATCTGAAGAACTGCAAAATGCAGGGCCACAGATCACTACCAAAACAGTGCATCAGAGGCAATATGGCACCAACCAAGATTCCCTGATTCCAATCCACAAACTGATTTGTTGACTGAAGAGCCAAGGAGTGATCAGCAAGACCTGCTCACCCTTTAATAGCTCCGTATGGCCAGTGTGAAAGTCTAATGGAGAATGGAGACTAACAGTAGGTTATCATAGCCTGAATGAAGTCACAAGGCCACTGAGTGCTGCCATAGCAGACATGTTGGAACTTCAATATGAGCTGGAGTCAAAGGCAGCCCAGTGGTGCCACAATTGATATCTCTAATGCATTTTTCCAATCCCTTTGGAGGCAGAGTGCAGACCACAGTTTGCTTTCACTTGGAGAGGTGTCCAGTACACCTGGAATCAACTGCCCCAGGGGTGTAAACACAGCCCCACTATTTGCCATGGACTTGTCTAGACTGCACTGGAAAAGGGTGGAGCTCTGGAACACCTGCAATATATTGATGACATCATCATATGGGGCAATAGAGCAGAAGAAGGTTTTGAGAAAAGGAAGAAAATAGCCCAAATCCTTCTGAAAGCCAGTTTTGCCATAAAACAAAGTAAGGTAAAGGGACCTGCCCAGGATATTCAGTTTTTGGGAATAAAATGACAAGATGGACATCATCAGATTCCAATTCATATGATCAATAAAATATCAGCAATATCTCCACCAACTAGTAAGAAACACAGGCTTTCTTAAGCATTGTGGGATTTTGGAGCATGCACATTCCAAATTAGTCTGATTGTCAGCCCTCTCTATCAAATGACCCGGAAGAAGAATAATTCCCAATGGGGCCCTGAGCAGCGACAAGCCTTTGACAGGAGACAGTTCATGCTGTAGCCCTCGGGTCAGTCCAGACAATGCAAGATGTAAAAAAAGGGCTCTACATCGCAGCTGGGGAGAATGGTCCTTCCTGGAGCCTGTGGCAGAAAGCACCAGGGGAGACTTGAGGTCAATCCCTTGGCTTTTGGAGTCGGGGATACAAAGGATCTGAAGCCCACTATACTCCAACTGAAAAAGAGATATCGGCAGCTTATGAAGGTGTTTCAGCTGCTTTGGAAATTATTGGTACTGAAGTCCAGCTCTTCCTGGCACCCTGGTTACCCATACTGGGTTGGATGTTGAAAGGGAGGGTCTTCTCTACACATCATGCAACTGATACTACATGGAGTAAGTGGGTCACACTGATCACACAACAAGCTCAAATAGGAAACCCCAGTCATCCAGGAATCTTGGAAGTGATCATGGACTAGCCAGAAGGCAAAGAGGTTGGAGTGTCACCAGAGGAGGAGGTGAGGCATGCTGAAGAGGCCCCACTATATAATAAATTACCAGAAAGTGAGAAGCAATATGCCCTGTTGACTGATGGGTTCTATTGTACTGTAAGAAAGCATCAGAGATGGGAGGTGGATGTATCGAGTCCACTAAGACAAGTCTCAGAAACTGTTGAAGGAGGTGGTCAGTTAAGTCTGTTTGCAGAGGTGAAAGCCATCCAGTTGGCCCTAGACATTGCTGAAGGAAAGAAACGGCCAATACTTTATCTCTATACCGACTCAAGGATGGTGGCACATGCCCTGTGGGGGTGGTTGCAGCAATGGATGCAGAAAAAACTGGCAGCGTAGGAGTAAACCCATCTGGGCTGCTCCATTGTGGCAAGATATTGCTGTCTAGGATTGACGCAGCGTGGAGATGTTAATCGGGTGATGCGCTGCGCCGTCCCCAAAAGCATGCCGCGTTCAGTTTCGGTGCCCCACGCAAACACTCAAGCAGGCACACCAGTGACCACGTCGTCAGGTGGTGTCCGGGTAAAACCACAGACACCCCGCAAGCACTCACACACACACACACCAGGATAGCTCACAAGCGTCCGCCGGAGGCAAGGAGTTGAGAGGGGTTCTTGTATGGAGTTCCACAGGCGAAGTTTAATCCAGCAGTGAAGGAGTCCAGTGACAAGAACATACAAAATGGAGGGTCTAGGGATTTTGTACTGGGGGAAGAAGGGGCGAGGAGAGCATCAGGATCCAATCAGGTGAGGGCCAGGGGAGTGGAGAATAGGCGGGATTACATAACTTCAACCAATAGGGAAGGGTGACGGGAGGAGCAGGGAAACAGGACCAATGGGGTGTCGAGTAAAGGAGAACTTGCTAGAACATAACCTTATAGGGTAACAAGAGTGACAGGCTACCAGGCCAACCAAACAGGGGCACTCGGGCCCTCTGGCCTCACACTGGCTCCTCAGTCACTCTTGTGGCTGGCCCAGTCACTGCAGCCTCATCTGCTGCAGGCTCAGCCACCGCAACATAGGATAACCTGGTGTCAAAGTCTGGACAAACTTAGGAGGAAGACTCGAAGAGCTTCCTCTGCAAAAGAGAGGGTTCGAAACTCCCTTCCCCTCCCCTTAAGAATTTCTCGGAGGAAAGTGAAAAAAACCTGTTTATTTACCAAAACCCAGCTGCTGGGGGGGTGCACGCAGGCACTAGGGGAAGGGAAAATAAAATAAAAATAAAAATGAATAATGTTAGATAATAAACCTCTCGTGAGGAGGATAACCTGAATGAATCAAAGTCCTGAGTCCTTGGCAGGTGTGGTCTTCCGCTCTGTCTCTAGCTAGTTGCTTGAGTACGGAGTAGGCCCTGTCCAGGCCCAGGGGGTGTAGGCCCCGGAGAGATGGGGTGTAGAACAGAGCCCAGTTGTGTGTGGTACAGTTCCAAAGGAAGTAGAAAAAGAAAATACAATCCCAGGAAAAAAAACTGTCTTCTTCCCTTGCCTCAAGCAGAGGAGGGAAAAAAAAACCAAAAGCAAGTTTTAACTCCGTCCAAATATCCCTCAGCTGAGTAAAAAACCAGGCGAAAACTCACAAGGAAAAGGTAAAGGTAAAAAAAGTGTCCCTTCGCCTCCAACTATAGAAAGCGACTGCCGTGATGTTCTCTCCTCAGAACCATAACATAGCGAGCTGATAAAGGTGAAAGAATGTAAATATCCTTCGAAGAAAACCAAAACATAGCTCCTGGCTTCTCGAGCCAGCTTAAAGACACAGAGTTAATACTTTTCATTAAGCAGGCGATTGGGATATACAGCATCATAAAGTCACTCCATGACACCTGGTTATGAAGGTACGTCATGTAGATGATCTTATACACAAGAGTCGGGCCACTGAAGAACATCGGAACAACCATCAGGTGGATCAGGTTACTGGGATTGAAGTGGCTCAGGTGACACTGGGCATCTTGTGGACCTCATCTCTGACAGTCTGGATTTGGGGATCTGAACTTGAATTGCCCTTTGACCGCCACATTAATGAAGAATGAAATATGATGAAACCAGACAAGTGCAGCAGTGATGGAATTAGAACTGGCTTCAACATACAACAATGTGTCCAGGGAACAGCACCATCCAGCTCCTCTCTGGGCATCTTGTTCTATCCTTGTAAAAAATTTCTTCTTAATAACTAGTCTGAATCTATCCTTTTTTAGTTTAAAACCATTACCCCTTGTCCTATTGCTACAGGCCCTACTGGAAAGTCTGTCGCCATCTTTCTTGTAGGCTCTTTTTAAGTACTGGAAGGCCACAATAAGGTCTCCTCAGAGCCTTCTCTTTTATGAGCTGAACAACCCCAACTCCCTCAGCCTTTCCTCATAAGAGAGGTGTTCCATTCTTCTAATCATCTTTGTGGACCTCCTCTAAACCCACTCCAAGAGGTCCATGTCTTTCCTGTGCTGAGGATTCCACAGCTGGACACAGTATTCCAGGTGAGGTCTCACGAGAGCAGAGTAGAGGGGCAGAATCACCTCCCTCGACCTGTTGGTCATGCTCCTTTGGATGCAGCCCAGGATGCATTGGCCGCCTGGGCTGTGAGCACACATTTCTGGCTCACATCCAGCATTTCATTCAACAGTACCCCCAAGTCCTTCTCTGCAGAACTGCTCTCTATCCCTTCATCCCCCACCCTGTATTGATACAAGAGATTGCCCAGACCCAAGTGCAGCACCTTGCACTTGGCCTTGTTGAACCTCTTGAGCTTCCCGTGGCCCCACTTCTTGAGCTTTTCCAGGTCCCTCTGGATGGCATCCCATCCTTCAGGGGTGTCAACTGTACTGCTCACCTTGGTGTCATCTGCAAACTTGCTGAGGGTGCACTCAAATCCATTGTGTCTGTCATTAATGAAGATATTAAACAGCACTGGGGCCAATACAGAGCCCTGAAGGATTTGTCACCGATGTCCAGCAGGACTCCAAGCCATTGATAGCTACCCTCTGGATGTAACCATCCAGGCAATTCCTCATCCACAAAACAGTCCACCCATCAAATCCATCTCTCTCCAATTTAGAGAGAAGGATGTTGTGGGGGACCATGTCAAAGGCCTTACAGAAATCGAGATAGATGACATCTGTAGCCCTTCCATTGTCCACTGATGTAGTCACTCTATCATAGAAGGCCACTAGGTTGGTCAGACAGGACTTGCCCTTGGTGAAGCTGTGCTGACTGTCCCAAATCACCTCCCTGTCCTCCATGTGCCTTAGCATAGCTTTTAGGAGGATCTGTTCCATTATCTTCCCAGGCACAGAGGTGATGCTGATGGGTAGGTAGTTCCCAGGGTCCTCCTGGCCTGGAATCCGGTCAGAAGATACAAACAATGCAAATTATTTGTGGTGAGCTACTGGTGGCACCAGTGGTATTTTTTGGTATTGAATATGCTAAAAAGTCACCCTGACTTACCATCTTCAAACACACATCTGTCCCTTTGAAGTAAGGTTTGACAGATAAGCTGCTAAACTGAGCTGGAGGCATATGACTGGCAGTCAACTTCTTTATGCTATAAAAATCCAGCATACTTCCATACAGTTAGATTCTTCCACATACTCCTCAAAGTATATGGAGTTTCTCCTGTGGATTAGGATGCCTCTTCATGGTTACTTCCCAGGGATTGAGAGAAAGAGGAAGAAGCATTCCACGAAACAGTGTGGTGAGATACATCAAAATCTCTAATTAATGTTTCTTTTGTTAGCTTTAATATATAATTGCTTTAATGTTATTGCTTTAATATAGTGTACTTTGCCATTTTATGTTATAGTCGACTAGTGTTTCTAGCTTTTATACTGTGTAGTAATTCTGATTAAGATCTGTCTGTCCATTTGTCTTAATAAATAATTCATCTTTTAAAAATAGATCTGATTTGCCATCATTAAAACTTGCAGGACAAAGCTGAAAACTTAAACCATTGACAGTCTGAGGCTAAGATCCAGCTGCCCCTAGACTCCTCTCTCCGAGAAGGAGTTTAGAAAGCAAGGGGGTCTCAGCAGCTTGTGACTCAGCACCAGGGCTTCTTTAATAAACTTTGTCTGAAGCTTCCACTGCACCTGCAACAACCTTGTCATAAAAGGAAATTAAGTTTCACAAGCAGGACTTGCCCCGCATGAACCCATGGTGGCTATGACCAATGACTGCATTGTCTTTCAGTTTGTCAAGCCATTCTCCATGATATTTGAAGTCACGGCAGTCAGGTGAAGTCCCAGGTGACTGGAAAAAGGGAAACATTGCACCCATCCCAAGTCCTGCCTGACCAACCTGTTGACTTCTATGATGGAGTGACTACGTCAGTCGACAAGGGAAGGGCTACAGGTGTCACGTATATGGACTTCTGGAAAGCCTTCAACATGGTCCCCCACAACATCCTTCTCTCTAAATTGGAGAGAGATGGATTTGATGAGTGGACTGTTAGATGGATAAAAAAGTCATTGGACACTCACATCCAGAGGGTAGTGGTCAACAGCTCCAAGATCCAGTGGACATCTGTGACAAATGGTGTCCTTCAGGGCTCTGTATGGAAACCAGTGTTATTTAATATCTTCATTTGACATAGACAAAGGTTTCAAATGCACTCTCAGCAAATTTGCAGATGACACCAAGCTGAGTGGTGCAGTTGACACCCCTGAAGGATGGGATGCCATCCAGAGGGACCTGGAAGAGCTTGAGAAGTGGACCCACGGGAAACTCATGAGGTTCAACAAGACCAAGTGCAAGGTTCTGCACCTGGTCTGGGGCAACCTCCAGTATCAATCCAGGCTGGGGGATGAATAGATCAAGGGCAGCCCTGCCAAGAAGGACTTGGGGGTGCTGGTGGGTGAGAAGCTAGACATGAGCTGGCCATATGTGCTGGCAGCCCAGAAAGCCAATCATATTCCAGGCTACATCAAAAGCAGTGGTCAGCATGTCCAGCAGGTGATTCTGCCCCTCTACTCTGTTCTCATGAGACCACACATGGAGTACTGCATCCAGGTCTGGGATCCTCTGCACAAGAAGAACATAGACCTGTTGGAGTGAGTTGTCCTGGAGTGACCTAGTCTATTCCATGATCCTCTGCTTATGCCAAAAAATTGTTATTATTTTCTCTTTCTAGCCCCCCCCATCCACACCCCAGGCCAGTATGTGAGCCTGGCCGGGATCCTGGTGGGGGCAGGGCCGGGAGTTGTTCTCTCTCTTCCAGTTCGGGGATCAGGGCAGCAGCACTATGCATGCTGAAGTCTGTGTGTTTCCTGACGGGGTACTGCTAGATTGTTGCTCAGCAGTCTCTTAGCTGGGGGTGGGTCGGTCTGTGCCCGGGTGGGAACAGAGAACAGTCAGCATTTTGCCAGGAGCAGTTGGCTGCTTTGCTACACTATAATCCAGCTTGCTGCCCAGGCTTCCGTCAGCTCGGTGCAGCGTGGTTCCCGCGGCGCTGTGCAGTGTGGTTTCTCTGCATGGCTGACTTGGTTTTTGGCTCAGGCAAAAAACTTTTCCTTTCCCTGGACTGGAGAAGCTGGAGTAGCATCCTTTGACTGCCGGGAGCTGAACTGAATGGGCTGCTGCTCCGAAATTGGCAGGAGCAGGATCGGCAGGAGTGGAGCGGCTCTGCCCCACCCCCAAGCCCCAGGGAGCCAAGCCGGGGAAAGAAAGCACACCGAAAGGCTCCAGCCTAGCTGTTTGCGCCTGCCATGACTGCCATTGGAGAAAAAGTCAACACCAGGTAGCCACTGGAATTTTTCTCTGCTGCGGGACTGCTCCGTGGGGGGGGTCTGCTTCCCTCAGTGTGAAAAGCCGGCACCATTTTTGGACCACGTGTTAGGAAAGGTGTATTCCTCCTGCACTGCCCCCACTCTCTGGACACTTTTTGGGTTTTTGTTTTTGTGTGTGTGTGGGGGGAAGTGGGTTCTGACGGTTTAGTGCTTAGCAGTTATTTACCTTTTTTCCCTGCCTTGTGGGTGGACATTCTGTTTGTTAATAAACCATTTAATTTTTTTTTTTTTTTCACTTTTGTCTACTAGTATTCATTCCCTGTTGGTGGAAGGGGATTATTGGAACCCTTTTGGAGAGGAGGATTCATTCCAGAGTACTCTCTTAAATTTGTTTCAAAACTGAGACACGAGTCCAGAGCAGTACAATGAGGATGATGAGAGGGATGGAGCACCTCTCCTATGAGGAAAGTCTGAGTTGGGGTTGTTCAGCCTGAAGAAGGATCTGGGGAGACCTTATTGCAGCCTTTCAGTACCTTGAAGTGAGCCTACAAGAAAGCTGGAGGGGGACTTTTTACAAGGGCATGTAGTGACAGGACAAGGGGGAATGGCTTTAAACTGAGAGTAGGTTTAGATTAGATATTAGCAAGAAATTCTTTTCTGTGAGGGTGGTGAGGCACTGAAACAGGTCTCCTCCACGGGCTGCAGGTGGATCTCTGCACCCCTGCTGTCCTTCATGGGCTGCAGGGGCACAGCTGCCTCACCATGGTCTTCACCACAGGCTACAGGGGAAGCTCAGCTCTGGTGCCTGGAGCACCTCCTGCCCCTCCTCCACTGACCTTGGTGTATGCAGAGTTGTTTCTTTCACAAATTCTCACTCCTCTCTTCTCTGGCTGCAATTGCTTTTGTGCAATAAGTTTTTTTCTCCTTCTTAATGTTATCACAGAGGAGTTACTACCATTTGATTGGCTTGGCCTTGGCCAGTGGTGGGTCCGTCCTGGAGCCAGCTGGCATTGGCTTCTGAGAGCTTCTCACAGAAGCCACACCTGTATCCTCCCCACCAGAACCTTGCCACACAAAACCAATACAATTCTTAAGGTGTGATACAGTTCTTTAGATAGCTATTCTCTATGCAACACAACAGAGTAATGTAAAAATATTATTATTTCTTTGCTTCAGTAATTTTTACCTCTTGTAAGGTATTTGAGCCCTGAAATGTGCCCCAGCCAAACCATCTTCAGTTATTCTTATCAGAGCCCTCAGGAATTCATCAAGGTTACTGAAATGTAAACTGTGCTAAATTGGGAAAGAAAAAGCTGAAGAACAGAATACCAAGACAGCAAGAAGTAGATAAAGCAAGACTGTGCTGCACTGGACTAGAACCATTCATATTTTCTAGAAAGTGCATGCAGAGCGCGTGGATAAGATGGGGGGGGCAATCAAGTAATGCGTGATCGCGTGGACAGTAGTTGTAAAATGTATAAGTAGAGTGTAAGGTAAACAATAAAGCGTCTTCTACGTAATCATATTGATTCGTTGTTCAGAAGTCCTGAGCTCCCGCATATTGGTGACCCCGATGTGATAACACGCTGCAATAATGAAGCAGACCGGGCCCTTTGGATTTTGAAGGGGATTCTGCGGAGTGAAAAGGTGGGAGGCCCCAGTCGGGTCTGCCGCAGCTAGACCACGGCGGGGGGAGTCGGAGGATGGCTACATCGGAGTCCAGGAGCCAAAGAAAGCTCCTGGGAAAAGAGCTCCGGAAAAAGCACGTTGCAGCGGGTACACCCAAAGAGGTGAGCAACTAGTGGCTGGAGAATGGGGAAGGGACTGTCAAAAGAACAGGAGACCTTCAGGGTCCTCCAGCGTATTCTCTCCGAGAGAGAAATTAAGTATGACCCAGAGGTCTTGAAAAGACTGTTAAGATGGGGTCGGGAGAGAGGATTTTTTGCCACCCTCGGGAGTGTTGTCAGCACCTTAGAATGGGAGAGACTGGGAATCGCTCTCTGGGCTACTGTAAGTGATGGATCGGTAGAAACTAAGGGACTTAGCACGGTATGGAAAACAATAATAATGGTGCTAAGGCAAATTGAAGCCGAAAAACAGCTGTGGCAGGGGCAGTGGCCCATCTAGAGCCAGGCAGTCCTGCGGCTGCCTTTCCGACGTATGCACGTGAATTCTTTGGGGGAGCAGACCCAGTTATACCGTCCCTACCTTCTGCACCCCCAGAGACGGAGTTACAGGCTCCGCAGCCCACCCCAGAACCAGAAAAAATGGAAGTGGATGAGCTGCCCCCCCCCAGCCGCCAGGATTATCTACAAAATGTCCTGTGGTTTCCCCTGAAGAGTTAACAATAGCTCTAGGAGGGCGCGTATATCCCCCGCTGTCCCCCTCGCCGCCTGACTCACCGCGGCTTAGCCAGAGCAAGGATTGCAAAGCCTGGCTCCCCAGGGGGGGAGGCCCCGATGAGGGGTCCATCCGCCCTGCGACTCCTGCTGAGGAAACAGCTTGGCGAACAGAGAAGGAGGGAAAACAGCAGGAGCGAGAAGGGGAAGAGGGGAAATTTCAGCCGGGGCAAAAGTTAGACCAGAATCGGGGAATGCGACGATTGACTGATCCCCCGGCTCGAGGCCCGGAGCGGAAAAAAGAAAGCCCTGACTGCAGGTCCCCGAGCCGCCCTGTGCCTGATAATCCTACTCAGCGATGGCAAGGGATTATACGGGAAACCCTGATCAAGGGTGAGTTTATTCCACAAGCGTTCCCGGTAATCACTACCCCCGGTAACCCAAATCAACACCAGTGGGTGGGCCTGGATTGGAAGCTCGTCCGAGAAGGGCAGAAAGCTGTAATGGAGTATGGATTATCTAATTCGTATGTGCAAATCTTGCTGGACCACATTTTTACTAGTGGTTTAATGGCTCCGTTTGATTATAGAAAGCTGGCAGAAATCTTTTTAAAACCCACACAGAGACTGCTATGGCAAGCGGACTGGGAAAGGCGTGTAGAAGCTGCCGTGGTTGGAAATCTTGAACTCCCTGAAGGAGACCCTCGGCAGTTTGCCACCCCAGACATGATGCTGGGGAAAGGGCCTTTTACTGACCCGCAAGCTCAGGCATGTTTACATACAGCAATTTTACAGCAGTCTCAAAAGCTAGCTCGAGAGGCATTCCGTGCCGTCCCAGACATGGGACTTCCGTCACCATCCTATACAACTGTTAAGCAAGAGACAAAAGAGACTTTCATGAGTTTCATAGATCGCCTTAAAGGTGCACTTGATCGAGTTCCAGGAATGTCTCCAGGTGTAAAAACTGCCTTGGGAATGCAATTGGCAGTAGAAAATACTAACCCTACCTGTAAGAAGATCCTGCAAACCTTGCCTCAAACTGCCAATTTGGTGGACATGGTTGAAGCTTGCTCCAAGGTTGGAACTCCAGAGGAAAAAGCCAGTTTCCTAGCGGAAGCACTGGCTGTTGCTCTTAAACCCCTGGTCCAACAGAGAAAAGGTGATTCCAGCCAGAAGTGCTTCAGCTGTGGTAAACCTGGCCATTTCAAAGCGTGCTGCCGAGTGAAGGCTGCAAAGAAAAGTCAGGCAACAGCGACATCTACTGGTTTCTTTAAAAATTGCGATAGATGTGATAAATTTGGACACCAAACCAGCGAATGCAGATCGAAATACAAGAAAGACAGAGCGCCATTGGGAAACGAGGGACAGAGCATGAAAGGGGGACGCACAGTGACACAAATGTTCCCCCACAACCAGGCAGCTACCTGGATGTCCTCAACTCAGCAACAGCAGGAAGCGCCGGAGTGGACTTGGCAACAGCAATAGAAATAACTTTACAAAACACTGATGTACAGATCATTCCATCAACAGTGAACGGGCCTTTAGGGTATGGGCTTAGTGCCCTGCTGATAGGGAGATCATCCACATCAAAACAAGGCATTTTTGTCTTGCCGGGGCTGGTAGATGCAGATTACTTGAACAATATTGGGATAATAGTACAAACATTGAGACCACCTATCCACATTCCAAAAGGTACCAAATTGGCCCAGTTAGTTCCTTTTAAAGCCCAGGTCCCTAGACAAGGGGTCATGCAAAGGGGGAATGAGGGTTTTAGGTCGACGGGAACCCCTGAGGTGATGTTCACGTTACCATTATTGAGAGGTAAACCAATTAAACCCATTACTTTTCAGTACCCCGATGGAGGAATCCTGTCAACAACAGCCGCATTGCTGGACACCGGGTCAGATGTCACCATTGTTCCCTCATTAGCATGGCCTGCAACATGGCCTCTGGATACTCTGGAAACACCAGTTATGGGGGTGGGGGGTGTGCGAATGACTCGAGTTAGTAAAACCCTCTTAACAGTGTGGATTGAGGAAGAAGCACACGTTTGTGCCCAGGTGAAACCTTATGTGATGGATACAATGATCTACCTTTGGGACGGGATGCACTGAGCCAGATGGGTTTCTGTCTCACCAATGAGGGTTTTTAGCAGCGGCCATTGAAGGGCAGCCAATCCTAAAATTAAAATGGTTAACAGAAACACCTATATGGATTGATCAATGGCCGCTATCTAAAAAAAAGCTCACCCTTGTTAATGAATTGGTTGAAGATCAATTGAAAAAGGGGCATATCATTCCTTCTACAAGCCCCTGGAACACGCCCATTTTTGCAATCCCTAAGAAGTCTGGGAAATGGAGATTATTACATGACCTTCGAACCATTAATTCTGTAATGCAGAAAATGGGACCCCTGCAGGCTGGTCTGCCCTCGCCATCCATGTTACCTGTCAATTGACAACTGTTAGTTATCGATTTGAAAGATTGCTTTTTTACAATCCCTCTACACAAGGATGATAGTGAGAAATTTGCCTTCTCAGTGCCATCCATTAACAAGGCAGAGCCAGCAAAGAAGTATCAATGGGTTGTGTTGCCACAAAGGATGCGTAATTCTCCTATGATGTGCCAACCGTACGTTGCCTGGGCGCTAGCCCCATTGAGAAAACGGTACCTACAGTATCTTATCTATCATTACATGGATGATATTTTGATAGCAGGAGAACATATAAACACAGCAGACCTGCTACCTACCTTACAGCAACAATTGCGGGAGGCAGGCCTTCAAATTGCCCCTGAAAAAGTCCAACAACAGGCCCCATGGAAATATCTGGGAATGCTTATCACTGAAGCCCAAATTCGGCCCCAGAAATTAACAATTTGTACGGAAATTCGGACTTTGACAGATGCTCAAAAATTAGTTGGGGACGTACAGTTGATTCGTAGTACCTGTGGCATAACTAATGAAGATCTTGAGCCCCTAATGCCATTATTGAAAAGGGGAGGTCAGACCAATTTGCTGTGCAAGCTGACTGAAAAACAACAGAAAGCTCTTTCTCAAATTGCTACTAAATTAGGTAATTCCTTTGCAGATCGTTGTTCTCCTACCTTACCATTGTCCGTGACTGTGTTGAATAAAGAAAAACGTGATGACTATACTGATGCAGTGGGATGGCCAGGCTAAACAGCCATTAAAGATCTTAGAGTGGGTGTTTTTACCATTCAGTTTAGGTAAATCTGTGACTATGCGAATGGAGGCTATAGCAAAAGTTGTAGTCAAGGCACGGAAATGAACATTGAAAATTACAAGAATGGAACCCCAAAATATTCTTCTTCCGTTGACTAAGGATTACTTGCAATAGGCATTGCAGAATTCAGACACCTTACAATGAGCATTGTTGAATTTTTCAGGTCTCATTCGTACTCATTTTCCCCCTCACAAATTCTTTTCTTTACATCAAGAGGTCGAGGAACTGCCTTGGTTATCAAAGCAACCTGTAGAAGGCCTCACAGTTTTCACTGATGCCAGTCGAAAGACTTCTAAAGCAGGATTGACTTGGCAGGACAAAGGCGAGTGGCTCAGTGAAATCCTTGAGAAACCAGGAGACTCTTTGCAGGTTCTTGAATTGCTTGCTGTTATCCGAGTATTTGAAAAATGGCCAAATGATCCTGTTAACATAGTTTCTGATTCTCTTTACATAGGTGTTGTTAAGCACATGGAACGATCATTACTGAAAGAAACTCAAAACCAGCGGTTGTGGCAGCTCTTTGTGCAGCTATGGCAGTTACTTAATTCTCGTAAGCAAGATTATTTTATCACTCATATACAGAGTCACTCTGGTTTAATGAAAGGTCTGGCCTTGGGAAACGAGAAGGCTGACCAATTGGTAGCACCACTTTACGCCTCTGCTTCCCCCAATATTGATAGGTTTGGTCAAGCCAGAAGGGCTCACAAGTTTTTTCACCAAAGCGCAAAGGTTTTGCACAAACAATTTGGAATATCGCTGCAGAATACTCAAGGAATCGTTTCAACCTACCCACAATGTCAGGGTATGATTGGTGGATTGAGTCCTGGGGTTAAGCCTCGCGGCCTAGGGCCTCTACAATTATGGCAAACTGATGTGACTGTCTATGCCCCTTTTAGTCGCTTCAAACACCTTCATGTAACCATAGATACCTTTTCTGCCATGGTTTGAACCACTCCTATGACTAGCGAAGGATCTCGTTTTGTCATTCGACACTGACGAAGCTGTTTTGCCGTAATAGGCTTGCCTCAAGAAATCAAAACAGATAACAGGTCAGGTTATATAGCCCAACGAACCCAAGATTTCTTGGCTCTTTGGAGAGTGAGACATAGCACGGGCATTCCAGGTAACTCTACTGGACAAGCCATAATTGAAAGAACACATCAGGTACTGAAAGGGCTGCTTGATAAACAAAAAACGGGGGAGGATAGGCTAAGCCCGCAGGACAGAGTACTGAAAGCAGTTTATGTTATGAATCATCTACAGTTAGTAGGTACTCACAGTGACCCACCAGCATTAACACATTACTCAGGTTTGCAGCAAGATTCTGAATTGATACAGCACCAACCAAAAGTTCGTTTTAAAAATCCTATGTCAGGGTCATGGGAAGGACCTGTGGAGTTATTAATGGGGGGAAGGGGTTATGCTTGTGTCATTACAGATAAAGGACCCTGATGGATACCAGCGAAATGGGTTCGCCCCTGGCTTGAGAAGGAGACTCCAGTCCCTAATATTACCGATAAATAAACATTGGGGTTTTTTGTTTTTTTTTTCCTTTTACCCTAGGTGTTGCTGCTGCTCCAACTCTGGTTACGCTTAATAAGTTGAGATGCTGGAAAGTTAAACAGTCAAAGTAGATATTCACTAATGCAGATAGTATTAGACACAGTATGTTGCAGAATAGAACTGCTATAGATTTTTGTTATTGGCACATGGGCATGGGTGTAAGAATTGTGAAGGGAACTTCATGACTACTATTAGCCATTACTGTATTGCTTTGTGTTATTTCATGTATAATGAAATTGACGATCTGTTTCGTGGAAAACTTACTAGAAGGGGTTTGGCTGGTGCAAGAAGAAAAAGGGAGGAATTATTGTAAGGTATTTGAGCCCTGAAATGTGCCCCAGCCAAACCATCTTCAGTTATTCTTATCAGAGCCCTCAGGAATTCATCAAGGTTACTGAAATGTAAACTGCGCTAAATTGGGAAAGAAAAAGCTGAAGAACAGAATACCAAGACAGCAAGAAATAGATAGACTGTGCCACACTGGACTAGAACCATTCATATTTTCTAGAAAGTGCATGCAGAGCGTGTGGACAAGATAGGGGGGCCAATCAAGTAATGCGTGATCGCGTGGACAGTAGTTGTAAAATGTATAAGTAGAGTGTAAGGTAAACAATAAAGTGTCTTCTACGTAATCATATTGATTTGTTGTTCAGAAGTCCTGAGCTCCCACATTTACCTCATTAACTTATGCCCATGTGAACTGATATCCCATAGTAGTCTACTAGGCACGCCGACCAAGAAGGCATAAAGTATTTTTCTTATTTAGCATTATCAAATACACCTAGATTACCAAGAACATAGTCTGTGCACTGCACCAACTTTTGCAGTTTTACAGCAAACTCTCTTCACCTTTAGGTGTATGATGAGCCCATCTCCTTCCAAAGGACAATAATGTTTTTAAAAACTTGACTCCTCAAGCCAACCTCAGTTCCTACCTCATTCGCCATAAGCATATAGATTCTATGAAAGCAAGAAGTACATTGGAAACCAAAATAAACAGATCTTACAAAAATTATAACATTTTTGTTCAATGAAGCACCATACCAGCAGAACAGTTGTGTCACCAAGTTCTCAGCCTTTAAGTTATCCCCATGACTAATGTCCCTTTGCTCACAAGACAGCACAATTTAATCTTCCCTGATAAATCATCACTGAGCCAAGAAACATTTATTTCAGTTCTTCACCAATCTTCACATTTTTACATAACACTGTGAAGTTGAGAGCAGGGAACAATAACCTTGATTCACAACAGGAAAAACATTGCCTATCATATTGCTCTTCCATATGTAGTCATCAGAGCTAGTCAAAGATGAAGCCCACCAATAAGTGAATTGCAGTAAATGGGAAATAGGTAGGACATGATGACTCTCCATCAACCCCAAACTGCATGTCTTCCCTTTGAGTCAAGGTAATTTCTGATTCTGTGACTCTAAATTGCTTAACTAATCACAATTACTTGAAGTCTGTTTCATTCAAGGTTACACTCAGTTAATCCACTCCCTACAGATCAATCACAGCAAGCATGTGAAAAACAAATATCTTTCCTCAAGAAGCCCACACTAATCTATGATCAATGATAGAAAACAGCTTCTCACCTGTTTTATCTAT
This sequence comes from Amblyornis subalaris, assembly GCA_018881555.1. NCBI lineage: Eukaryota > Metazoa > Chordata > Aves > Passeriformes > Ptilonorhynchidae > Amblyornis > Amblyornis subalaris. Next base: position 799,947 of record JACAXG010000217.1, on the reverse strand, counting down.
CTATGGTTACATTTATTGTCAGACCAAAAAGAAACTCCACTCAAAAGCTAACCAGTCATTTTCTTAACAATAGCACTTTATCAGGTGCTTTCCTTCTGTTTGGTGTTTGAAGTGTGTTTATATCTGCTGCTTCCATCTTCACGTGACATTTGTTCTTCTATCACAATGAAAAACTCTTATCCCTCTGGGCTAACAAAAGCAACCACCCACCCACAAACATGGACCAACTATTAGATGATTAAGTTTTCAAATTTACAAACTACAACAGTTGCAAGAAACAAATTGTTGTGAAAACAGCTATTAAGAAAAAATAAGTTGTAGTGCAGCTCAATTTTTGTTAAAAATAACACTATGTCAACAGAAGTCTTCATTTATTTCCAAGTGTTCAAATTGTTATTGCACATATGCCACTTTTTTTTTATTTGAACATTAATATAATTATAGTTGGAGGGTGCATATTTCCAGTGGCCTCTCTGCAATAGATACCACTAAAACAAAACATGAAACATATCACATGGTTAACAATATGATATTTGAGTTATCAGAATTACAATCAATTTCTTGCTAACAGATCACATAAGTAGTACATAATTGGGGCATTTCCTTTAACAGAAATATCAAACTTAGTACTGCATTTGTTTAACTTCAATATGAACATCTCTACATAAGAGCAACATTGTACATGACAGTTTGATTTAGCACACACATGGTACTTTGGCAGCTCTGTGATCTATTTTTCCTCCTAAGCTCCACAGCAAATTTAATTTATAAAACATATTGCTAATAAGTCCAGCATAAATATCAAGAATCAAATGCATCTTTCTTTTGCCACTTCAATGAGAAAGGGAGCAGTGTTTTTATCTCATATTACACAATCTTTTCATACATGCACAATTTTCTTCCATGGACATTTCTACATATACACTAACTACCATTTTGTCTGAAAAAAATCTTTATTAAAAAAAATCAAAATATTCTTCTCAAATTAGAAAGACTACAGCCATAGACAATTAAATGACAAATCACTACCAACTATTTATTTCAAAGTAACATTGAATGTGTCAAATTTTAATCAAGTAACCAGCACATCAGTCATCTGAAGTGCAATGAATTCCCTCACAATTAAACACATCCCCTTTTGAGTTCATTTGTGAAACTGACTACTTTATTAGTTACCTTTTTTTGTAGGACAGTCATGCAGACATTAAGACTGGCTCAGGTAAAATGATATTTTTAGAGGCAGAAATATAACTGGCAGATGGAAAACTTTTTAAGCACACAAGCTAAGTAAAATCAAACTGCACCAAGTTTTCTCAAGTAATTATAATCACAAATTCAGCAAGGGTGTTATCTATAAGAGGAACTAATAGTTCTTGATTAACAAATACTAATTTCTTTGAACATCTCTACCATCAGTTTCCACAAGAGAACTAATCACTATTATGAAAACTTTTTCACTTACTCCCCCAAAATTAATGAATTTAATTCTCCACCTTCCTGAAGACAATTATATTGTACACAACTGTCATCCAATGACCTACTACCACAGTAGTCTGTGAGGACAATGTTCCCTCTGTTATGATAATCATGCAGTTTAAAGGGGCCATATTAAAGTTTTGAGGTAAAAATGTGTGAAATATGGTTGCAAAATTTCAGATTTAAAGGAAAATAAAAATCATACATACATACCACAAATAAAAACTACACCTAGAATCTGTTGATAGTGATCTGAAGCAATTTCTTTCATACACTCCTCCGAAAATTTTAGCGGATATTTTGTATTTATTCTATTTGGTCCAAATACCCTGACATGCCATTAAGAGTCATTCCAAAAAGAATGTTGTGCCCAAAAAACACAGCTGCTACCACAAAACATCTCTTCACCCTTTTATTCACCCTCAAGCAGTTTTTAAAAACTCAGATTTCCTGAGCCATACAAAAACATAGCTTAACTTTATTTGAAATGTCAACAATGGATAAGTTAAAAAGTGGGTGGAGGTATCTGACATAATGGTTAAAATTAAATAATATATATTATTAAATAATATATATTTGATTTGATGAAGCCACGTTTCCTCACCCTTCAATACCCATTTGTATTGAATTATAAACTCTGCAGCACAGGAACAGTCTGTGTATGGCACTTAGGAGAATAGGACTTCCATGCATGTTTGCAATATAAACAATTATATTAAAATATTCCAAAAAATAAACAAATGGTAAATCCTGTTTATGCACACACACTTTTAAAAAAAATACAATAAATTTAACATCAAATTGGAAAATTAAAGCTGAACCAATAAGTTGTATATTCACTACATAGTCTTGAAATGTCAATTTTCATTAAGCTGTTTCAAATCCAAATATACAGGTCCAAAGGAGGGCCACTAAGATGATCAGAGGGATGGAACACTTATGAGGAAAGGCTGAGAGAGTTGGGGTTGTTCAGCCTGGAGAAGAGAAAGCTTCAGGGAGATCTTATTGCAGTCTTTCAGTAATTAAAGGGAGCCTATTAGAAAGATGGGGACAGACTTTTTAGTGGGGCCTATTGTGATAGGACAAGGGGCAATGGTTTTAAACTAAAAGAGAGGAGATTCTGACTAGCTATAAGGAAGAATTTTTTTACGATTAGAGTGCTAAGGCACTGGAATAGGTTTGCCCAAAAAGGTGGTAGATGCCCCATCCCTGGAAACATTCAAGGTCAGATTGGATTATGCAGATCTAGTTGAAGATGTCCCTGCTCATTGTAGGGGGGCTGGATTAGATGATCTTTAAAGGCCCCTTCCAACCTAAACTATTCTATAATTCTATGATCTTCTTCTTCCTTTGATTAACTGAATTAAGTCAGAAAATAAACTCTTATCCAATTCTGCTAACACATTTCTTCACTGTAGGTATTATGGTCAGCTAACTTTGATCTGTCACTTTTAACTTCTGTATTGGCATGCCCCTTATCACTCCGAGTTCTACTCGAACATCATATTCTCCCTTCTTCATTCCATAGTTTGTGACACCTACCAAGAAGCTCTTTATCTGGGGCAGCATCTAGTCTAATAGAACTTCCACTAGGCAAAAGCTTCTCTTACCAGAATAGCACACTGGTAGACAAGCAAAGTTCACTAGAGTCATGATCCACTATGTACCAGTGTTCCATTGTAAGCACTAAGTACTTTCCGTACAAAATATAAAACAGTTGTGCACATGTAAGCCACACAAAGCAAGTCAAGTTAAATGGTTTGGGAAGGCAGTGTGGACAGGGCAAAAGCATGATAGCCAGCTGTCTTGGCTGAAGCAATCTTAACTCCCTTTGATTGTTTAATCTGTGTTATAGTCTAGTTTAAACATCATTGTTTACACAATACTCTCATTTGGAGCTTTTAAATACTATCTTACTCTGAGGTATATGTCTATTACTGTTTATACATCACATTCAAAATCTAGGGTCTAAGAATAAAAGCTAATTGTATTTTCTAAGTCAATCAAGCTATAGAAAAATGGGAAGAAATAGTGTGTGGCTTGTTTTCAAGTGTTATTGTTCAGCATAACATCATGCAAGTAATGCAAAAAAGTCTATATACTCAGGACTGTTTACATCTGAACAAATACAGTAAATTAGCAAATACAATATTTAAAATTATCTACAAAAATGTGTTTTACCAGGTATTCACTGTTTGTATCAAGTCTTAAAGCTGAAAGCTGTCAGGGCAATACCAAAGAGTATGAAATAAAAGAAAAAAACATTAAAATGGAGACATTTCAAGAAATTTCCTCAGGAAAAAAAAACATTAAAATGGAGACATTTTAAGAAATTTTCTCAGAAAAAAAAATCACGTTAATGGTTAACTAAACTAAAATTAAAGCTATTAGGCAACCTTACCAGCATCTTCAATCAAAAGGCCATAAACATCTACGCTTTACATATTATTTGATTTATTTTATACCATGAGGTGAAAGCAATGCATTTCCTTTTAGTAAAGTATACACAAATAGCCTCACTCAGAATACACTTTTAATGCACATAAAATATTCATTTTACAAATCATTTTGCAATCCAAATAAATATACAACAGTTTGGAAAACAATATTTTAGAAAACAAATGCCAATGTAAAAAGACAACTAAAATGATAAAAGGTTTCTGTATAGCTCTGTATTTACAGTTTTCTTACTGCATCATCAATATCAGAAATCTGTTCCTTCAGCTGGTTCCACTGTTCTGGATTTAAAGAAATACCTGAAAAGCATTAAAAATAAACACTTAGGACAAAAAGAAGATTGTGGTGCAGGATCTTGTGTAATTATTATAAAGGCTGTGTCATACACAAAATCTATGTTATAATATCAATACTTGAGCAACATCAACAACCATCTTAGTTACAAAGTGAAAACTACCCACTTTGAATGCTTCAACCCAACTTTATCTCTAAGGTTAAATTACAAAGCAAACTCGTGTAACAAATAATTTTACAAGTACTACATTAAACACAAGAAGTGAAACACAACTCTGGCCTTGACAGAAAGCAGTAGAAAAGCCCTGAGTGGTAAGTAGGAAATCATTTGTATTCCTGTTGGCTCCTAAAAGCCATACCTCTGTGGACTAAACTTCTATGCATTTTTAAAGTACCATAATTCTGGGGTTTTTTTCCCTCCCGTTTCTTAAAGCACTGTGAATAACAAACTATAAGTAACATTTTGGAGAGACTATTACCACTCCCTAGCACTCAAAAACCAACATGGAAATCCAATTGTAATAAAAAGAAGTGGAGTTAAGTTAATCAATGGGAAAATGTATGGCTATGTATATAACTCCCATACCAAATTTGTTTGTATTTGATGCCTTGTTTTCCATAAATTATGGGGGAACCATTTAGGAAAACAGACTCAGGCCAATGAAACCACTGCTTTTGTTTATAATCTACGGATAAAACTAATCATATGTTAAAATATAAATCATTTATAAGTAAAAATATTACTCTAAAAATACCATGTAGTAACAAAGTATAGAAATCTGATATACAGATACCCAGCAAACTGCAGACAATGTTTTAATACAAAATAACATGAAGCAGAACAATACCTTTTCTGCCAGGCTTCATTTCACCTTCTTGATCCATCCAATATTCTCTAATATCAATTAAGACTTTTCCTTTAAAGTCACGAACACTGACATACCTCATTTTGCCAATCTGTCAAAACACATATAAGGATATCTTTTAGATATTTTACATATTACAGCATTCACTTTTCCCAGCAGTATCAGACATGGACATGTGACATTGCACACTGCAGCTTTAGACACCAGCAAAACAACTAGATCAAGAGCTTAATCCAGACCAGTCAGTAGGCAAATAAGTAATGACAATATAAATGGATGAACGACTTAAAACCAGTTGAGCATTCAATGCTCAATCTAAGTGGCTCTCCTAGAAAAAAAAAATACCCATCTTAACAAGCTTACATCTTACAAAACCCACTAATTTACTGTTTTCTGAAATAAAGTTTTGCCTCTATTATAACCATCTTTGTTAGTAACAGTTGTAAACAAAGGGGGAAGAAGGAGCTCTACTCCCAAATCTAAGTTTTAGTCCATTCCATATGTAGAGAAATCAAATTAGATATTCACATGAGATGGGCCCAATTTCTAACTGGTTCCCCCCCCTTTTTTTTTTCCTTTTTCTTTTTTAAAACAGAGTAAATACAGATGGAAACAGAAGTAAGCCAGCAACTGCCCCATGCCTGCTTCCACTAGTTCATTGGGACACTTTATTGGAACTGTAGCTAAAAGATTGTACCAAATGTTCCAAAAAACCCCATCCAAATACTTTAAGTTTACCAATACAGCATGGTATGAAATGACTTTGAAATATCATAATTTTACACAGTGGCTTAACTGAATTATGAGGGCTTTTCTTTTCTTCTCCAAAGAAGGGTCAGAGACAACAAGCACACTACACATTACATTATTTAGGCTTTACCAAATTTGAAAAAAATTTATTAAAAAAATTTGTTCACATAAATTCAAAATGTGTGAATTTGAGAATTAGAAATTTGATAATAAAAGCACAGTCAAACAATTCATTTAAGAAATTCTTACTATTCTGTATGCACCTTCTGGATACACTTTGTGAAGAAAGAACACATTATAAAGTAAACAATTTTTAAAATAGAATATTCCTTCCTGATAAAACATTAGTTTCAGCTTTCAACTTCCTTAATTTACACATTTTGCACTTTGACATAATTTAACAGGGGACAAAACACATCTTACTAGCATTAAGTCTAACCAGAAACCATGAACAACTCTCCAATCAACTAAAACCATCCACAGATGTTTAAGTCTGAAGTACTAAGGCCTGAACAACAGTTGACCTCTGGATGAACCTTCCAACCAAATGTTATATGTATCCACTCATTAATGAAGTACTATTAGCAATATGATCTATGTATCCATTCATTGGTGAAACATGTATCTACCTTTCCATATTTAGAAACCAGACAAGGCCACATCTGGCCTTGTCTGGGGTGTAGGATCAAAGACAACTCCCTTGGTTCCTTCTTGAGCCCTGGCCAGGCTTTGGGAGAAACCCAACAGGAGAGTGAAACCAGATGTTCCCACATTAGAAGTAATGATAGCTTGTTTATTATAAAAGCTAGGCTACTCTCACAGCAAAGTCAGAAGCCTCTTTGCCTGTAGATGGATGCACCACAGGATTTCCCAGTTACCAGGAGTGGTTCTCCAGTCCTTCGCTGTGACAGCTTCCCCTAGCTGATGATTGCAGATCTGGATGAAGGGGTAAAGTATTAGGGTAACTGGTGATGTATCTTTCGTAATCACTATAGGCAATACTTTGTAGTAATGATTATGTGCATTGCTTATCCTTTTGTGATTCTTTGCAGTTTTGCATTATAGTAAATTACACTATTCCTTAAGTTGGTGACTGTGTCTTTGGTGCTGACCCTATCCACCAGCAAAACAAAGTCATAAAAGTTATTTCACAAAATATATATAAAGAAATAGGCTTTGTGCTTGCTTAAAGTAATTTTTCTTCTTATGCAGATCATGCTAAATTAACTCTAAAATTTATTTTTAAATAATTGGGACGTCTTTAAATAGCATAAGCCTGAAGCAGTTGTTTTCCTACTTCAAAGCATCCTTTAAAATAAAAAAGTTTATAAGATAGTATTTTGTGATTGATTTATTAAATATTTTCACATCACTACAAATTTAACATTCAAAAATAAGGTATTATGTCACGGTAGCTGAGTTCTTTCAGACCAAACTTGGTAACATGTCTAAGTCCATCAGTGCTGCTGGAAAAGGATATCCTAAATAGCCCACATGAACAACATTTATTGGTTTTCTCTATAATGCTTCAGTGACTTTTAAGGTCACCTATAAACCAGCTTCAAGCAGTAGTATTCCACAACACCTTTTTTTTCCCCCAGATCTATCAAAGACTATTAGTCCATTTGATACAGAAATATCTAAGATATTCCGGACCCCACGGACAAAGATTCTCCAAACTTGTTAAAGTTAGGAAAAAGTATGTTTAATGACAGCGCTGGGGCAGCTACGTGCTCAGACATAGTGCCGATTTCTAAAACAATACACAATCCATTTATCTACAACAGTCTTGAATATCCAAAATACAAATACATAGTCATAACATAAACACCTCCCATCCCCCGCTTCCTATGATAATTAGTTTAATGTCATTAAGCATGCGTACTTCACTCTTTAAATGAGTCTGGGGTCTATTTTGAATTGAGGAATGGGCTATTGATGAAGTCAGACCATAGTCTTCGTCCCTGACCTTTCTACTTTTGCACTTTTWCAATTGATTTGACCCTGAGATCACCATGTTCTACCCTCCCCGTTACTCATGAGCAGATTCCTCAAATAGAGTAATTAATACGTCTCTTCTCCTTCTGATCTCTCTAATTCAGTTTCTCTATTTCTCATGTGGGTGCAGCTGAACAAACTTCTAGTGACGCATAATCAGTCAGAGGCCTTCTTCTAGTTTCTTTCTCAGCTAATTATTAACTTCTTAATTAACTCCATCTGAGTCTATCGACTGCTTGGCTAAAATTATCTCCTTTTAACTTAAAACTAAGCTCTTACTAAACTCTTACTAGATTTGTGTTTCACATTGCCAAGTAACTCCAGATTTACTTTAAGAAAAAATCTGATACAATATAGCAGATTATAGCTGCAAATACAGTAAAATGGTGTAGAATTTGACTACTAAAGATAAGGCTACATTTCTTAATTCAACTACAGTGAGGGGCAATAATACAAAGTATACAACATTTATTCAGTCAGTAAGTCTACCTTAAATGTAAACAGTTCCATATGAAAATGCTAAAATTAAATCAGGTTTTACACCACTGTCTAGATTTCAGCTGAATGCTCACAACAAATTTCAAATATTTAGGTAAACTCAATGCAAAACTGTTGCCACTGCTGAAAAGCTTTAAATAGGCTTCTAAAGTACAGTTTAAATAACTCAAACCTAGATTTTGGCTAAGCAAAGTGATATTTCCTAAAGTTCAGTTACCTGCAATTCTGGCATTGAGTCATTTCCGACCAATTCCTTTTTCACGCAGCAGCTGATAGACCTAGAATAATTTAACTCCTCTAAGACACCTTTGTGTGGGGGCAATAGCCCCCGGCGATGTTGATAGCAGCAGTGATCTCTTAGCCTTGGTAAATGTTAAGCCTTGGGAAAGATAAGTATGCAGAGTAAGGTGTGAGCCGACACCCTGATAAGAAGGCGACTCCTTAAGCCTCACTCCTGTCTGCTAACATGTAACAGAATGCTGACCAAGGACATTGTATGCAAGACGCTGTGCTGCTGGGGAGGACAGGGGGTTATGAAACGGGTAGTTAATTGTTTGTACAATAGTATAAAAGGCATTGGTGCCTGGAATAAAGTTGGCTTTGCTTGCACCCAGCTGAGTCCGTTTCTCAATCGCCGACATATGGTGACCTCGTTTGAGGAGTCGATAATTCGCCTATCTGCGCGTCCGTCGGTGAGCCCCACAGAACTGAAGCGCTGCTGAAAGGAAGCAGGAACCGGCCAGTATTCAATCCCTTCGAAATCGGAGGTGAGCTGTGGGGAACATGGGAGCTGGAATGTCCTCYCCTGAAYGTCATGTTTTCGAAGTAATGACCCRTTTACTCGAGAAACATGGAAAGTCTGTACCTTCCCATTCCCTTAAAGTAATCCTACGGTGGGCTGAGTCACGGGTGCCCACTTTGACTCAAAGTACTGTCTTTATCTCTGAGGCGTGGGATGGAGTAGGAGTTAAACTGTGGGATCGGGCCACTAGAGGAGACAAAGCGGCCACGGAAATGCTCCCCTCCTCGCGGGCCATTCTTGAAACCCTTAAAGCCCAGGAAAAGGGAAAGAGGGAGGAGGCTGCTGCCGTGGAAGAGGGCTCTTCTATTCCGCCCGACCCAGAGAATGCGGTACAGCCTTCCGCGCCGCCGCCTGCCTCATCGGCGGCTGCCCCTAATGCAGCCCGACCGAGACCGCTTACTGCCCTCGTGACAGACTTTGCTGATGAACCTGTGCCAGAAGACCCCTTTGATCCTGGCCCTGTCCATCTGGATTTTTTCCTCCCGGACCCTCACGACCGTTGGGCCGCTTTACGGAGGGAGGCATTGAAGGAGGGAAACTTAGAGGTGGCGGCAAAGATAGTGGCGCCGGTCATCTACCGCCAAGGGCGGAGTCCTGCATGGGAGACAATCCCTTTCTCTGTCATAAAGGAACTGCGCCGGACAGTCTCTGACCATGGTATACACTCACCCTACTTTAATAGCATGTTGACTACTGTTTATGCTTCCTATGTTATGACTCCTCATGATTTGAAATCGTTATCTCAACTTTTGCTAACTCCGACACAATATACCTTATGGGAGACTGAATGGCATAGGGGACTTCAGAATTTGCAAGTAACTTAGGAGGGCCACAACGACCCGCAAATGGCTGCCCTTACACTAGACCATCTCATGGGCACAGGCAACCAAGCAGAACCTGCAGCTCAGGCAAGAAATATCCCAAGGGCAGCGCTTGAGGGAATAAGAGAAGCGGCACGTCAAGCCCTTCTTAAGATCCCAGATGATAAAGCCCCTGAAAAGGCATTTACAACTATTTTTCAGGAGTCAAAGGAATCCTACATGCAATTTATTGATCGCCTTAAGCAAACTCTTGAAAGGCAAATTGATCACCCTGAGGCTCGGAATATTTTGCTTTTGAAACTAGCAGTAGAAAATGCTAACCCTGACTGTAAGAAACTTTTAAAATCCCTACCTAACCCTAACCTTACCCTTGTAGAAATGATTGAAGCATGCAATCACATCGGAACTATTGAACATAAATATGAGAGAATGGCTGCCGCTTTTGCAGCAATGAAAACCCCTTTGGGCGCAACGGGACCATGCTTTGGCTGTGGCAAGCCTGGTCATTTAAAAAGGGATTGCCTTACCCTGAAGGGGGATCCGTCCAAGGCACCGGGGCTATGCCCGCGATGCCGCAAGGGGAGGCATTTTGCTAATCAGTGCCGATCTAAATTTGATGTGGACGGCTGCCCGATTCAAGGAAACAGGTCATGGAGCGCGGGACAGGGCCGCGCGCAGACACAAATGCTCCCGCCGCCCGCTCAAGTAAACCTTGGGCAGATTCCTCAGCCCTGCGCCCAGCCACAACAGGCAGCGCCAGGGTGGACCTGGCAACCACCACAACAATAACACTCCTGGATTCCTCGGTACACTTGTTACTGACGGGGACATTTGGACCTCTGGGGTGGGGGGCCACAGTGCGTTGTTGCTAGGGAGATGATCTGTTACTCTCTCTGGGCTTTTTGTTCTCCCAGGAGTTATTGATTCGGATTTCACGGGGGAAATCAAGATTATGGCATGGACTCATTTTCCACCCTGTACCGTGCCCCTGGGATCCCGTATTGCGCAACTGCTCTTTTTCTCCACACCTCCCTCACTGCCCTTTATCAACACAGAAAGGGAGGAGAAGGGGTTTGGCGCTACTGGAGCTCCGGAGATTTGGTGGACACAGACAATATCAGATAAACGCCCAACATGTCAATGTACCTTGATATGTCAGGGACAGAGAGTAGTGCTCACTGGAATTGTTGACACAGGTGCAGATGTGACTGTAATTTCACAAGCTAAGTGGCCGCCTAACTGGCCTCTAACTGCAACTTCACAGAATCTCTCAGGGATTGGTGGAGTGAGTTGTAGCCAACAAAGCAGACACATGATCCAGGTTATAGGGCCTGACAACCGTGCTGCAAATATTAAACCCTTTGTGTTAGCAGTTCCTATGGTCTTATGGGGACTGGACCTCCTTTCTCAGCTTGGCCTGAGATTGCAAACTGATTTTTAACAGGGGCCATTGCGGTGCGTGCCACACCTCGATTATCATGGAAAACAAATACTCCTATTTGGGTGGACCAATAGCCCCTGCCAGAACACAAACAGTGCGCTTTGGAGGAGTTAGTGGAGGAACAATTACAAAAAGGGCATGCCGTACCCTCCACCAGCCCTTGGAATTCTCCTGTTTTCGTTATTCAAAAACAAACGGGTAAGTGGCGCTTGCTCCATGATTTGCGGAAAATTAACGATGTTATAGAGAATATGGGGGGTCTTCAACCAGGTCTCCCATCCCCTGCAATGATACCACGGGATTGGTCCCTGACTGTTATCTGTTGCGGATAGGTAAAACCTTGCAAAATGAAGGCCTTGTTACCCTTGTAAAATCATGGTTCACTTCTGTTACTTTGGCTAAGTAAAAAGGCCTCTGGGAACCAGTTCAGCTAACTTAGAAGTAGATAAAACAAGTTACATAACTTTCGCATGATCACCTCGTGGCTTATGGTGACTGGTTGAATTATTGTTTGTTGTGTTTCAATGGTATGTATTCTGATAATGGCTAACTGCTTAAAAAGGCTTGGTTTTTGTAATAAAACTCACTCTCCTTCACACCTGCCTGGGAACTCTGTATCTCTCCATCGACACAGTTATCGATCTAAAAGACTGCTTTTTCACCATCCCTTTGCATCTTGATGATGCCCATAGATTTGCTTTTTCGGTTCCAAGCACAAACATGCAAGCTCCCTTAAAAAGGTTTCATTGGATTGTTTTGCCCCAGGGAATGAAAAATAGTCCCACGATCTGTCAACAGTTTATAGCACAGGTACTTAGTCCAGTATGCCAACGCGTGTCAAATGTGTTAATATATGGATGACCTGTTAATTGCTGCTGAAAAACCCCAACTCATGGAGGAAGCCTTAGCCCTTACCACAGATGCTGTAAACAAAGCGGGACTATGTAT